>JAGVVM010023083.1:0-16389 GCA_019149425.1 Psidium friedrichsthalianum | reverse complement strand
CCCCCCGGCAAGGACACCAACGGAAGCCGCGCAAGTGTTGAATACCACCGCATGCCACTCCCCCTCCCCCCCCATCCCACCAAAATTTTTACATACCAGGCCCATTTGACTATCACCAACTGCACGAGACAAGGAACAAGCCCCCCCCCCCATAGACCACCACACTTGTTGCAACTGTTATAAATGGCTGCGTCGAAATCTCGGAACGATAAACAGCTTATCTCCGGGCTTCATGCTCCTGCGTCCGGAAAGGGCACGAGGACCGAGCCAAGCTCAGGAAGTTGTGCAGCAGGCCGGCGAGCTTCCGTTTGGTCCCGACGCCGCGAGGGCCGTATGAACACGTCACACGGCAGTATCTATAGGGTCGGGATATCTGGCTGTCGGTCAAGAACGTGTCCGTGATGAATTTTCTGGCTATGGTGTGGATAATCGCCTGCATGGCTTTTTAAAGAAGCTAAAGTAAGCAATCCAAAGGTATTTTTCAAAGTAATATGCAAGTTTATTCTGCTTAGGGTTCAAATATATAGAGTTCGAGAGGAGAAGAAATTTACAAAGTTACTATTTACGCAGAAAATGGTTGAATTCAAAGGGGAATCAAATTCAAAAGCTCATCGTCGGGCCGACCGACCGCCCAGAACCGCATGACGTTACACAGAAACTACTTGGCATTTGTTTCGAAAAAAGGCGGAGAGGTGGTGAAAAAAAAGAGTGAGAAACTGATTGATTATGACCGTATTGTCGTCTGGAGTCAGACTATGGGACCTTCAAACGCGTTCGTGCCTTAGGCGAGTGCATGTTTTACTATACACCCCATCGCTATCACAGTTTCAAACAAGTTGTTGTCTTGTCTTTGGGCAATAACCTGCAGGGACCACTTTGAATTTGTACACTCTCTATTGGGCAGGCTACAATCAACGTCAATTTCTTGGGATCTCTTTGGGACCTGCTTTCGTCGAAAATTTCAAACTAATATCGGAAAGCAAGTGCTCAAACAATAAATACATAAAATAATAAATAAATCGAACATTAATTTATGGTGTTGGGTATTAGTTCGATCGATATGGCGTCACGAGTAAAATAGCAGGAATTCCTTAACTTCGATTACAACTGTTGGAGTTGGCGAATACTTCCGTAACCCTTGTATTCTCACATGGGGTGACCCACGTGAGCTTAGGAAATTAAAGTGTTATCCAACAACAGATAATCCCTGCGTGCGGAGATGCGGGGGTTCGGGGGCAGCGCCCCCGAAACAGGTGCACCGCTGCCCGGGTCAGCGGGCGGGGGTTCGGGGCAGCGCCTCCCGACGGGGTTTGGGCTTTTATTTAAGCTGGCCCTATAGTGCGAGATTAAGGATTTATTATAGGTTTAGGTTTTGGACCCTGTTTAGGGTATATATATTGACTCGTTTCCAATCATTGTATTGTGCCGAGCGGCTGTAAACCTAAAAACATAGTGAAATCTTTTTTGCGGACGTAGCCCTACTAAAAGGTTGAACCTGGGTAAAACCGTGTGTCGTCTATTCCTTCTCAGTTTTTCGTGATCAAATCTCGTATACTTCCCTTCAACAACTACACTCGAATTATTCAATACTTTCGATATATTCCCATTCTAGGTACCCTAATAAATCACACAATGTTTACCCTTCACATTTATAATTGAACAATCTCACAATCTTTAAGGGAAATAACAAAAATCTTAACACAAGCTTTTCACAACTTCCAACCTCTCTGATTATTCACAAAGATGCAACCTCTTAAGGTGTGCATGGTAAGATTTTTGAAATGAATTTCTATTTCAAAATATTTTTAGAGCAGATTTATTTCATAATGTAATTTTTAAAGAAGAAATCCGTTTGGTAAATTTTTTACTTCTGAAGGAAATTTCTACTTCTTAAATGAATTTTCATTTCTGAATTTGTTTTTCTCCAATTTGAGAAGTTAAAAAAAAAATTATTTCTCAACTCAAGAGTACTTCTCGCTCCATCCTCTTTTCATTGCATCATCACCCTCTTTCGATCACATCCGTCTTCATGACCTCCACTATCACTTGCGACCACTGTCACACCCACTCCCCCCCCCCCCCTTAGGAACCACTGCCAATCACCACCCCCATTGTCGACCTCCACCGTCATTGCCCATCGTGACCCATGACCACCACCCCCCATTGACCATTGCCCGTCATCACCACCGTAGACCTCCACCGGTCGCCGCCCATCATAAACCTCACTAACCACCGCTCACCACCTGCCTACACTACAGCCACCTGCCACTAACCACGTCGACCTTCATTGGCAGCCGTCAAGCATCGACATCGTGGGGCGCGGGTTGCCGTCTCCAGCCGCCAAAGTGAAAAATAAGTCATAATTTTTTATTTTTTAAAAGTAAATCATATTTTTTAATAATAAAAATTATTTTTTAAAGAAATTTAAAATTTTAAAAATAAAGTAGAATTTTTTTTTGTCAGCAATAATATCTTTCATAGAAGATTTTGTGTTAATAACGTTTCAAAAAATAGAAATTATCCAATTGTTGTCAACGAATTTCTCTGATCAAAAATCAATTTCTAGTAATTTTCAACCGTTACTAAATGAATTTCTTTTATTAGAATTACTTCTAACCAGAAGTTGATTTTGAAGCAGAAGTATTTGCCATGCCACCCTTAGATACTCTTTACAAAATAGACAAGAGTTTGATCTCAAATAGGAAATATAGTCAAACTTGGAATCCATCCCAACTTGGAAATTCACTCAATTAGGAAACCTAGTAGAATAAGAAAAATTTTCCTTTTCGGACTCGAATTCAAGATATATTTTTAACATCTCATTCGTGATGCACGAAATAATTGATTGCTGTTGCTCTATGTATTATTCTGTTGTCGTGATGACGATTCACTAAATTCGATATATTCTTTTCCAATTATCATTTTCCCCAAAAAAAAAAAAAATGTCGCCAAATGCATGTTATGCTCCTCATGGAAGGCTCTGCAATGAAGGCCAAACTCGAGATTGCCAAATATGACACACAATCTAGCCTATGGATTGGTGATCGATTTTTAATCTGGTTCTAGTCCCATCCAGAACAGGAAACTAACTAGACATAACCAATCAGGTTCGGCTAGGTTTCTCGAGCGATCTAATGAAATAGGTAGATTATCAATAGGGATGAGAAACACGGACTTTATTTTATTTTATTAATTGAAATTAAGTTTACTTTTAAGAATTAAAAATAACATGTGAATTATTAATTTTACTTTAAGAAATAAAATTAAAAATTAAAAACATTCGATCCAATCCATAGTTTTGGCTCCCTCTAAGACTGGGAAACAGACCGATCAATTTCAGTTTTATAGAACTGGGAACTGGACTAGTATCTGGAATCGAACTAAATTGATTGGACGGTTGGATGGTTTCCAGGCAACTTCTGATTCGATTGATCGGTCTTGCTCAAACCTATGGATGACACAGAGCTAAAAGCATAACTTCCTCAAGCCAACACCGTCAAGATCTGGCATTGTCCAACCTCTTCCTAGATTCTAGGGATTTCCATAACTTCCTCTTGCATTTGAATCCCCTTCTTTAAAGCTTGGCACCGTCCTTTCCAATCCCTTATTTTCCATCTACTGAAGTCAATGAAATAAGACATCGCAAGTACCATGACTTTCATACGGCTCTCATTTAAGTGTTGGCCGTGCCAAATTTTAAGGCTTCCAACACATTTTTTAATCATTGGAGGGGGCAATCTTAAGATTGCCCGAACTATAAGACCGATTTAGGTATTTGAAGGCTAACTCGAACGCCACTAGACCGTTAGACCGAAAAAGAAGAAATCGCTCCAACACCACTTTTGAATTGGCATAAACGTAATTGAAGGAATTTTGCGGGTGGCTTTGAGCAACTTCTCTCATACTAGATGTGAGGATTTATCGGATCAACCAATTTATGCCATTAATGGATGCCTTTCAATAAGCATTACAGTTTTTTTGGTTTTTGAGGGGGGGAGAGGTCAAATAGCATTAACAGTTTACTTGAGCTAATAAAGAGATGCAGAATCGTCACATCATCAAGTCGTATAAGTTTGGTAAATAAATAGATTATAATTTATTTAAATCCAGGGCACAGGCGTGACCCCGTGGGGACCCGTGGAACCTTGAACACTCTGCAAACTCCATGAACTTGTTAAATCTAGACTTTTGGTCCATACATTGATCGAGACTCAGAGCAGTTTGCAGGCAATCGGTAGGAATTTCAACAAATAAGTCGAGCTGTTGTTGAGCTGGAAATCTCCCGACGCTCCATTCAATTACCACAAAGAGTTCGATAAACCCAAAAAATGCGTGAACAAAATATAAGCAGATTATAGTTTTCTAGGTAGATCTACGGACAGGAACATTCCAGCTTATCATTTTATCAAATTTCCGTCACCGGAGACGTCAATATAGTAGCTCCCAACGCTTGACTTTCTTTCAATTTGTCGGTATTTTGCCGGGAAAAACTGCAATCCCTTCCTTGAAGCTGCCCAGCATCCAAGAATTCCCTACGTCGTTTGAAACTTGGACTAGGTTAGGGTTTTGGGGGTTGGCGTCGTTCCCGTTCCTTCGCTACTTCAAATTCGAACATGAATTTTCTTCTAGGACACAAATTGAAGCTCAAGAGATTGGAATTTTTTTAAAAAAGAAAAAAAAATCCCTTCCTTCTTATTTACAATATCTTGTAAAGGGTTATTCTCAAACGATAATTTCCGCCTTCCCCAGAGAGAGTGCAAAAGGTAGAATGTGGATATCTTCGTGATTCAACGGACATTCCGATCTATATGTGAAGCCCATGAGAGGAAGAGAGAAAATAGGTCGAGCAAAAGTTAGAAATGTCAGGCAAAATATAAGAAATTCAGTCAAACGAAACGTTTTGGGCCTCGCATATCTTTCGCGCATTAGGGAAGGATTTTAGTTCTCCCAGGTCTTTCATGGCAAATTCAACTTCATACCTGGTTCGTCCCTAATTCATATACATGATCTTTATTTAGACCTTTTGAAATAGGTTAACCAAACCTTTGTCGTCCATCGGCGGATAATCTAATTGAAAACTAAAATGGCAATCACATGGAAATTAGTATGGTTTTTTATTGTCTTTGATGATTCAATTGAAAGCATCAAATTTAGGATAAGATGGCTCAAACATCCAAAGAGTAAGAATACGTGGTTGGATTGGAAAGCAATCCAAAATTAAACTGTAAATGAGAAGGTCACTATAGCCTACTCTAGAGATTTTAGGTGATGGAAGAGTCAATTTTTTTTTTCTTGATTAATAATCAAATAATCATTGTAATAAGCTTTGACGGAGCCGTACTCATTGATCAATTCTCGTCCGTCCGAAGCAGAAGGGACAAAAGAAAATCAATGGATTCAAGTCCAAATCAATGAATTCTAGTCCCCTGTTCCCACCGTGTCCCAACCCCTGTTCCCACCGTGTCCAACCCTTTAAATTCAAGGGAATTGAATGGTTGGCATGTTGAATTTGATTCTGGACCCAGCTTCACAGGTTACAAGTGACGACCAAGAAGACTGCATCTATGGCGACGTGTGCCCAGATAAATCCAAACCGTGAGAGTTGACGGGTTCCATGACGAGCCTCGCCAAATTTGACGCGTTCAGATTCATTGAGTTACGTGCAGTCAGCCCCAATCTCAGAAGGGGTCGAACGCAAGCGTCGCATCGAAGAGATCCCAGTAGGGAACTCAGTACGTTTACTGGGAGAGAGATAGCGCAAACAGGACTTAAGTTTGAGCTCGTTAAACAGGACTTAAGTTTGAGCTCGTTAACATGTTCAAAAGAATTATTTGTTTGCAATTAAGCAAACGTTAAAAATATCTTGTTTTGCTTTGGAAAAATGATATATATCGTTCATGAACTTTGGCCCAATGTGTAATGTTGTCCTTAAATTTTTAATTTGTTCGATATGATTCCCAAACTTTAGCCTGATGTACAATGTCGTTTCTGAACTTTTAATATGTTCAATATGGCTCTTGAACTTTTCCGTACATGTTTAATAGTCCCTAAACTATATGCAAATATTTAATGTTATCATTCTGTTAATTCAAGTTAACCGAATTTGTTAATTTGACGTCCAATTCAGTACTCATGAAAGGAGGGGACAAAGGTTAAATGTCTTACATGGGTAATCCATGTGTGACGTTATTTTTTGTCCACTGATCAAAGGTAGCGGATCGAAGGCTAAATCGGTAAATTCTATTTACTTGAATTAATGAAGAGCAATACTAAACACTTTTATATTTTTGATGGACTAAATTGAACATTAACCAAAAGTTCAGAGACACATTAAACAAATTAAAGTTCAAGGACGACAAAGCACTCGGGTTAAAGTTCAGGGACCAAATTAAACAGATTAAAAGTTTGGGGATGACATTACACATTGAGTCAAAATTTAATTACCCTTGTTACTTCCCTACTAAATAACATTAGAATTTTCAAAAAAAAATTTGCGGAAATTATGACTTTATGTGTCAATATTTGAACTTGTGGGGGAAAAAAGTCAAAATGGGCAAACCGCAAGATTTATATAAAAGGAAAAAAAACAAAACAAAAGCCAATCCAGACATTCCCTAAAACTAAACATTTATCAAGCAATTAAAATGCGTGTTTCATTTTCTATTCTTTCATTGTCGGCACATGAAAATACAAAGTTACAAAAACATAATTATGCATATGCATGGGAAAATTGTCCAAAATGTCTTAAAACTATTACATGTATTCCAATTTAGTCCTAAACTTTTAATTTTTTCAATTGAGCTCTAAATATTTTCAAATTTTGTCAATTCACTCCATTTGGCTAATTTTAGTTAAAAATTACTGACGAGAACGCCGGGTGGCATGGCCAGCGTTGACGTGAATAATAATTAATAATATTATTTTTTTTATTCTTCAAATTTTTTTATTAATTTTTTTCTTTTTTCTCTTTTTTTTATTTGTTCTTTTTTAGGCAACAACCATCAAAGGCCAAAAAAAGGGGGGGAAATTGAAAATTATTTAAAACATTATTAAAAATTATCCCCATCAATGCCGGGCGCACCATATAAGATGCCCAGCATCCACTTCTAGCTAATATTGATTTGATAGACTCAATTGACAAAAGCTAAAAAGTTTTAAGGGTCAACTGGTAAATTAAAATGTTTAACACTAAATTGCAAAAGCGCAATAGGTATATGACCTTTTGGACAGTGCCAGCTTTGGCTTGTAATGACCAACCCGGCTGCCGATGTCGACTTTGATGGCTGGAGAAAGAACAGATTTGGGTTGTGAGTATCAAGATTTGTGGCGGTACCTACATTCTCTTTTTCTTTTCTTTTTTTCCTTTCTTTCTTTTTGGTTTCGTTCTTCGTCATAGGAGGGGTAATTTTTGACATTTTAGATATGAAATTTTACCCTTGCCTCTAAAAACAAGTTATGGCAAGTGGTGAGTGAGTGTTTGAAAAAGATCTATGGAGTCGTCCTTCGAGCAATGGGACATTGTAAAGCTCCCACGTTAAATGTATAAATTGAAAGATTTAACAACTCGGTATTACTTGGTTATAAGTCGGCGAGCCCATTCAAGCATAGTCTACCACATCATCTAAGTCTATTTGCTATATCAGTCTTGATGTCTCGAGCGTTATTCTTGTCCTCTTGAGATGTCTTTTTGCCTCTTTCCTGCAAAGTCAATCCCAAAATCGTCTTGTTCATTGTTTCTTCGATGTTGGGGACTTTTTGGGCAACGGACCAATTAAAGCCCATCGGGAAAAGGCCTAAGCTTTTAGTCGGTGAAGTGTTTCCAAAATCAGGCCCTACCCGTACCCGTAAATGTAGGGTGGCCTTTTCTGACACGGCGCGATAAAATGACTCGAATGCGACACTAACTTAGTGCGTTTATATTGAAGATAACCATGTTCGGTTCAATCTCTTGCCAACCTGCAAGACACGACTAATGATCGTGTCGCGTTTGTGTCGAACCCACTAGACACGAAATTGACTAATATAACTCGTTTAAATTAGCGAGTTGGTATTGACACGTACCTGTATGTGACCTTCTAGACACAGTTAGCTTATCCCGCTGACTATGAACATGACGTTATTTGATTTAACAATAGCTCGTAGATGGATATTGTAGTTCGTGAAATTTCTTATGAAAAAAAAAAATTGAAGATATTATCATGTCACGTTCGTGCCGATGGCTTAATTCTCGTCATAGCAAATGATGTAACTGTGTCCACTTATCAAGTCGCTATCCGATCGTGTTACACATGTCATATCGCGTCGATTGGCTAACATTCGGGTTAAGTAGATCGGCACGATTAACTCGTCAGGTGGCTAAATGCAAACAATGCCAAGTTCGAATCATCTACTCGACTTTTTACGACTTTTCAGGTCATCGAGACGACAAATATTATCAAAAATGAGAACATCGTATCAATCCTCGCACTTCCAGCAATATAAACAGTTAATCTTCCTTTCTGTCTTTTCAAAGAGAGATCTGAACCACTTTTGAAGAATCAAGTTCGAAATATAAAGGCAACCCTTGGAATCTGGAAGAAAGGTAGAGGGGTGACCTGAAGACCATGAAGAACAGGCCTTTGACTCCGGAGAATGTTGGCCACCACTTCCCTCAAAAAGGTCATGGTGGGGAGGCACTAGGGGAAGAAGGGCTGGCTGTCCACTTTGCCTTTGGCATTGCTCCCTTTTCTCTTGCCTAAAATTATTTATTCTTTCACATTTGAAATAAACAATAAATGCATCCACTTGACTCATTTTTGTTTTTGTTTTCTATAATGAGAACGTATAATTCAAGTAAATAAATTTGGAGCCCATGAGATATTTTCACGAACCCGACGGATTTGTTGGAGTTGGCGAATACTTCGGGGACCCTTGTTTCTCATATCGGGCATGCCCACGTGAGTTTAGGGAAATAGAAGTATGAACCCACGACATGTGATCCCTACGCACGGAATACAGAAGTTCAGGGGCAGCGCTCCCGACATGAAGGTCCCGCTGGTCGGTCAACAGGCATGGAGGCAGCGCCCCCGAGACAATATCGGTTTTAGGCTTTTATTTAAATTGGTTCATTACTTGTGGGGCCCGTTTTGAGCTATATATATTGTTTTTTCTTTTATTGTAACTGTGCAACAGAAAACTAATAATACAGACTGTAGGACGTAGCCATTTTCTGGGTGAACCTAAGTAAATCACATTGTTCGTTTTTCTTATCTCTACCACTCTTCCAATGAGATTTCGATTAGATAAATCTCATTAGGATTTAGGTACGAACGAGTGCTCGGGCAATGAGGTTATACTTTTGGTTAACATTACAACTTTGACTAAGCCGACTGGGACATCTTCCGACCGAGCATTTTGAATTGTTTGATGAGAAAAATTTGGCCTTTTTCCTGTGTTTGTTTTCCTTTTTCTATGTTCCCAGCTTATGTATGCCCAGCAAGCCTGGCATTAGGAAAAGTTCTTCGGTGATTTGAATGCATACGAGCCGAGGTATTTTGAATTATTGCTGTCGGTGGTCTCATGCCGGACTTCCATAATCTAAGCTAGGGATTAGCGGGCTCACATGCGCCCTGTGTAACCTAAAATGTCTTCAAAATCGGTGATGAAGGTGGTAATGTTCTCAACTTCCGTTCACGTTTTGACAAATTTGTGTGTATCAGCTTATTCCCCAAATACCGTCATTGCTTCCTCTCTACGAAAAGAAGTTCGCAAACCGTGGGCCTTCTACCTCCACGTGGCATTACTCAGTCAAGCTCTCGCCTATTGCGGAAAATTTCCCACTATTGCCTCCCGTAGGAGTCTAGGCCGTGTCTCAATCCCAATGTGGCTGACCATCCTTTCGGACTAACTGCTCATCATCGCTTTGATAAGTTATTGCCTCACCAACTAGTTAATCAAACGCAAACCCTCACGAATGAATGTAGGACAGATATTTGAATGCTCGCTTATAAGAATTGAAATTTTAGATCAAAACACTATGTATGGATGGTATGAACTGCCTAAATAAGAGTTTTTTAACCGTGAATAACCGAAGCTATTACTGACTAAATCCAAAAATTTCACTAATGAAAGTTGTAAATCCATTGGAAAATCAAAAGGTGCATTGGAATGGTCTTAGTTAGTTCATGAATATTCAAACAATAAAAAAGTACAAAAACAACAACATTGAGATAGCTATGAATCCATAGAATTACCGACCAAAAAAAAAAACTACATCGAATGATCTTTCAAATTTGTCAAGGCTCTCTAGTTTATGGCCGCTTTTCGACGGATTTTCCTCTTATTATGGACTTCATTTTCTGTCAATATTGACATGTAGAATGGGACTCTATCTTTATTCTCGTCCAATTAATCAGTTCTTCAAAAGATTTATAAGACCATGGGATAAACTATTTAATCAATGAGTATTTGATTCTTTTGATGGCTTGAGATGATCACTAGTAAACCTTTTCTGACATGGAAAGATAGAGCTATCCTGGCTACTCAAAAAAGTAAAAAAATTGAAACTATGAGTGTTTCCTTTTGTTGTTCTATTTCTAAAAGTGGTCCCTAATCAAACTGCTCCTCGTATTTGAACTAGTCAGTAATAGTCGTCTTCATTGGTATCCTTTCTCTAGCCTTGCGAACACTTTTATTTTTAGCGTCTCATCTTCTCTAGAGAAGTGAAATCGAACGGATAGAACGGATGGTCCAACTACATAACTTTTTCTTTTACAAAGTAATATATACACATATAACACTCGAGTTCACTTTGATAAGACGTCAAGAATCACAGGGATGCACCGAGCTCATACGCATCCGGTGTAACCCAGAGCGCCTTCAAAATTGGTGATGCAAGTGACGTGTTCTCAACTCTAGTTCACGCATACAAAACTCAGAGAATCTGTAACCTCCTATTGTTTACACTTGATCAAAGCAAAAGATACATACCGTCAGAATTTAAATCATTTTCCTTTGAAGGGCTTTTTAATTACGTAATGAGATAATATGCAGATCGTGTTGAGGCTGATGTCTTGTATTCTGTTATCCAAGAGATTATGAGGCGGTTCCGAAAGGCCCCCTGACGACTGGACAGCACGGGGGTTCCGAAAGGCCCCTTGACGACTGGACAGCATAGGGTGAAACTGGTTGTAAACACTTTTCCATGATAATGAAACAGATCTCATCTCCCGTGGACGTAGGTAGGCGGAACCTCTCCGTTGCCGAACCACGTAATTCGTGTGTTGTGCAAATTTCCATTACTTTCTTGCATCGTTGATAGGATCAAATTCAGATATTCGACAATTGGTATCAGAGCTAGGTTCGGCAAGCTATCAAGATGGCAGGAAAGGGTTCGAGTGTCAAGTACGACATCGAGAAGCTTAATGGAAAGAACAACTTCACTCTCTGGCGACGAAGAATGATGGACCTTCTAATTCAGCAGGGCTTGTCGAAAGTGCTGCAGGGGAAAGGGAAGAAACCAGAAACGAGTGATAAAAGATTGGGTGGAGATGGAGGAAAGGGCGGTAAGTGCCATTCGATTGAACCTATCTGATGAGGTTCTGCAGTATGTGGTAGATCTCAAGTCGGCTCCGCAGGTGTGGGCGAAACTTGAGAGCATCTATATGACCAAGTCTCTAACGAACAAACTTCTCTTGAAAAATAGTTATACTCTCTACAGATGGAGGAAGGCTCAGATCTGTTAGAACACATCAATACGTTCAATCAGATTCTGAGTAAACTTGCAAGTCTGGAGGTTTCAATGGAAGAGAAGACAAAGCCCTATTACTGCTATCGTCACTACCAGCACCTTATGATCATCTAGTGACGACACTTTTGTATGGAAAAGAGACGCTTGAGACAGATGAGGTCACTGCTACCCTATTATCTAATGATACGAGAAAGAGAGTCAAATAGTGCTACGGCACGGGTGAGGGTCTCATCGGAACAGTCAAGGAGCAGGAACGGGGGAGAACAATCCAGCGGGGATTCGGGAGTAAGGGCGATCGAAATCTAGAGGGGGTAAAACGAAACTCTCTTGTTATTATTGCAAAAGGGAAGGCCATCTGAAAAGAAACTGTTATAAGAGAAAGGAAGACTTGAAGAAGCATGATAAACCTTCTGATCAAGCAAGCGTGGCTGATAGCTCAGGCGGCGATGATGGAGATGTTCTCTCTATATCATCAGGTAAGAATCAGTTATTTGATTCGTGGATCTTAGACTCTGGATGCTCTTATCACATGTGCCCGAATAGGGATTGGTTTGATTCATATCGGTCATACAGTGGCGGATCGGTTCTAATGGGGAATGATGCGGTTTGCAAAACCATTGGGATAGGGACTATTAAGATTAGAATGTTTGATGGTATAGTTAGAACTTTGGTGGATGTAAGACACGTTCCAGATTTAAAGAAAAATTTGATATCTTTGGGTGCACTTGATGTGAATGGCTGCAAGTATGCAGCAGCAGGTGGAGTCTTAAAGTCATCAAGGGAGCTATGGTTGTCATGAAAGGAGTTGACTGGAAGTTTATATAGGCTCATCGGGAGTACAGTAACAGGTGGAGCATCTGTGACTACAGTTGCAGAGCCCGATATAGATGACACTCATCTGTGGCATATGCGGTTAGGGCATATGGGTGAAAAGGGTATGATGGAGCTTCATAAAAGGAAGCTGTTAAAGGGTGTTAAAAGTTGCAAATTAAATTTTGCAAATACTGCGTTTTCGGAAACAAAGCAGGGTTAGTTTCAGAACTGCAAAGCATACGAGCAAGGATGTACTAGATTATGTACACAGCGATGTATGGGGTCCTGCACCGATCAAATCAAAAGGTGGAGCCGAATATTTTGTGACCTTCATTGATGATTACTCAAGGAAAGTCTGGGTCTACTTCATGAAGCAGAAAAACGAAGTCTTCTCCAAATTCAAAGAGTGGAAGGCTGAAGTAGAAAGGCAAACAGGAAAGAACTAAAGTGCTTGAGAACAGACAATGGAGGGGAATACAGGTACACACCATTCGTAGAACTATGTAAAGCTGAAGGGATCACACGTCACTTCACAACAGCAGATACACCACAACAAAACGGTGTAGCTGAGAGGATGAACAGGACACTTTTGGAAAGGGCTCGAGTATGAGGCTGAATGCAGGGCTGAGTAAAAGTTTCTGGGCAGAAGCGTTAATATGGCATGCTATCTCATTAACAGGTCTCCATCTACAGCCATTGAATGCAGAGTTCCCGAGGAGGTATGGACAGGAAATCCGATTGACTATTCTGGTTTGAGAGTATTTGGTTGTCCAGCCTATGTTCATATACAAAGTGGACATCGTTCCAAGTTAGACTCAAAGTCTAAGCAGTGCATCTTCCTTGGCTATGAGAAAGGTGTGAAAGGATTCAAGCTATGGGATCCAAATGCACATAAGACCGTGATTAGTAGGGACGTTGTCTTTAATGAATCTAACATGGTGGAGGCAAGTAACAGTTCACATGCAGATGGCAGAAGTGAAGAAGGATCTACTGTGCAGGTGGAGTTAGGTGAACCAGAAATAGCGGGAGGAAGGGAATCATCTAGTTACTCACCAGAATCACAGAACGGTAGAAGATACCTACATCATTGCAGAAGGTAGAGGAAAACGTACTCACAAAGCACCTGTGAGATACGGGTTTGAGGATATGGTTGCTTATGCCCTCACAGTAGGTACGGGTGATCCATCTTCCTATCAAGATGCGATATCTGATGCTGATAGTGATAAATGGATGTCAGCTATGATGGAAGAAATGGAATCCCTACAGAAAAATGGGACTTGGAAGATTGTGGAGAAACCTAAAGGGCGAAAGATCATTGGTTGTAAATGGATTTTTCGCAAGAAAGAGAAAATGTCTGAGAATGAGCAGGTAAGGTACAAGCTAGACTTGTAGCCAAAGGATATGCACAGAAGGAAGGGGTGGATTATAATGAAATATTCTCTCCAGTAGTAAAGCACACTTCCATTGGGTTCTATTTGCTTGGTAGCCATGTTTGATTTTGAACTGGAGCAACTTGATGTGAAGACGGCGTTTCTTCATGGAGACTTAGAGGAACAGATTTTCATGGAGCAACCTGACGGGTTCAAAGTGCAAGGAAAAGAAGATCACGTTTGTCTGCTTAAGAAGTCACTTTATGGTCTTAAGCAATCTCCGAGACAATGGTACAAGCGTTTCGATTTTTTCATGGTGAAAATTGGCTATTCGAGAAGTGAGTATGATTGTTGTTTTATTTTAAAGTGTCAGATGATAATTCGATTATCCTTTTGATGCTTTATGTTGATGACATGCTCATTGCTGCTAAGGATATGCGTGATATTGTCTCTTTAAAGTCTTGTTGAATAATGAGTTTGAGATGAAGGATCTTGGTGCTGCTAAGAGGATCCTTGGTATGGAAATTCACAGAGATAGAAGTGCAGGTAAACTCTGGGTATCTCAAAAGAGGTATGTTGAAAAGGTGCTTGAGCGTTTCAACATGAACAAGGCTAAACCAGTGAGGACACCATTAGCTAGCCACTTCAGGTTATCCGAACAGCAATGCCCCACAAAACATGAGGAGATTGAGGAGATGTCTCGAGTTCCCTATGCTAGCGCAGTTGAAGTCTCATGTATGCTATGGTGTGTAGCAGGCCAGATTTATCTCATGCAGTCAGTGTTGTTAGCAGATACATGAGTAATCCAGGGAAGGAACATTGGAATGCAGTCAAGTGGATCTTCAGATATCTGAGCGGGGCTGCAGACTTGGGTATTATGTTCAGTCGCGACGGAGGTTCAAAGGAGCTAGTGGGATATGTTGACTCAGACTTTGCTGGTGACCTAGACAGGAGGAGGTCTACTACAGGATATGTCTTTACATTAACTAGTGGACCTATCTCGTGGAGGGCGATGCTTCAATCCACAATTGCATTGTCTACTACAGAGGCAGAGTACATGGCAGTTATAGAAGCTGCTAAGGAAGGGCTCTGGTTAACTGGGTTAGTTCGTGAGTTGGGTTTAGAGCAAGCAGGTGTGGTGTTACATTGTGACAGTCAGAGTGCCATACATCTCGCCAAGAATCAAGTATTTCATGCAAGAACAAAGCATATAGATGTGAGGTTTCACAAAATCAGGGAGCTTGTGTCAGATGGCAGCATTCATTTGAGGAAGATTCACACGAGTAACAATCCTGCAGATTGTTTTACCAAGCCAGTCACTATTGAGAAGTTTGGGTCCTGTTTGGGCTCAATTAATATAACTCGCTGCTGAAGGTGAGGGACGCACTCGATGAGTGCGGGAGTGTACCTCTTATGGAGGAGGTACGGGGATGAGGACATCTATATTCCACATTCTTTCACAGGTGGCTCTACAGAATTCAAGCAAGGTGGAGATTGTTGAGGCTGATGTCTTGTATTCTGTTATCCAAGAGAGATTATGAGGCGGTTCCGAAAGGCCCCCTGACGACTGGACAGCACGGGGGTCCCGCTCCCCGGTGCGGGTGGGGGTTCCGGGGGGCCGCCCCGACGGGGGTCGCGGGGCAGCGCCCCCGAGCCGCCATGACGTTTTATGTTCAGTCATAGAATGATTTATATGGGAAAGTTAAATATTTTAGGCTATGTGGGCAATTTTGTAAATTTGTGCCATGTAGGGTTTCGCTATATATATTGAGGGTGAAACTGGTTGTAAACACTTTTCCATGATAGTGAAACAGATCTCTCATCTCCCCGTGGACGTAGGCAGGCGGAACCTCTCCGTTGCCGAACCACGTAAATTCGTGTGTTGTGCAAATTTCCATTACTTTCTTGCATCGTTGATAGGATCGAATTCAGATATTCGACAGATCGTGTCGCTGATTTTCGTAATTTTCTCGATCGGATCGCCAGCATAAGGATGGCTATTGCAAAGTGCATTGTGATGTAACTCGAGCAAAAACGAATTCAGACAATTTTTTCGGGGACAAGAATCATCAAAGGGGCGTTTGAAAAAGGATGTTGTTTCCTGTCTTCGCTGTCGCTGAAAGTCTATCCGACATCAGTTCCATGGAATTAAGGTGGGGGTGGGGGTTAGCCAGCCGTTAAGAGGGATAAGCCTCGAAGAAACCCCCACGAAAACAAGAGAAACTTTGTCGTAACTAACATTTGAACGACAAACGCCCCACCTTGTGTCCTGTCCTTAAAAAGGCCATCCCCTGTTTTTTAGGGGATCCTCGGCTTCTCTCCATGGCAAGAGGGCCAAAACAAACCTATCCTAAGCCCTCTTTGAAATTGCTCTGCCACGTAGCAATATCTATCACACATAGTATTACAACAACTTCTTTTTATTTTATGTCTAAGTTGTTGCGGGAGAGCACTGTAAAGGCATTTTGCATTTTTCCC
>JAGVVM010023082.1:0-10016 GCA_019149425.1 Psidium friedrichsthalianum | reverse complement strand
CAGTTGCAGAGCCTGATAGATGACACTTCATCTGTGGCATATGCGGTAGGTATATGGGTGAAAAGGGTATGATGGAGCCTTCATAAAAGGAAGCTGTTTAAAGGGTGTTTAAAGTTGCAAATTAAAATTTTTGCAAATCTGCGTTGTTCGGGAAACAAGCAGGGTTAGTTTCAGACTGCAAGAGCTACGAGCAGGATGTACTGGAGATTAGTACGATCAGGCGATGTATGAGGGTCCTTCACCGAGATCAATCAAAAGGTGTAGCCGAAATTTTTGTGACCTTCATTGATGATTACTCAATGGGAACGTCTGGGTCTACGTCCTGGCAGAAAAACGAAGTCTTCTCCAAATTCAAGGAGTGGAAGGCTGAAGTAGAAAGGTACAAACGAAAGAAACTAAAGTGCTTGAGATAGACATGGAGGGGATACAGAGTACACACCATTCGTAGAACTATGTAAAGCTGATGGGATCACACATCACTTTACAACAGCAGATACACCACAACAAAACGTGTAGCTGAGAGGATGAACATGACATTTTGTGGAAGGGCTCGGAGTATGAGGTTGAATGCAGGGCTGTGAGTAAAAGTTTCTGGGCAGAAGCGGTTAATATGGCATGCTAATTCATTAACAGGTCTCCATCTACAGCCATTGAATGTAGAGTTCCCGAGGAGGTATGGACGGAAATCCGATTGACTATTCTGGTTTGAGAGTATTTGGTTGTCTAGCCTATGTCATATACAAAGTGGACATCGTTCCAAGTTAGACTCAAAGTCTAAGTAGTGCATCTTCCTTGGCTATGAGAAAGGTGTGAAAGGATTCAAGCTATGGGATCCAAATGCACATAAGACCGTGATTAGTAGGGACGTTGTCTTTAATGAATCTAACATGGTGGAGGCAAGTAACAGTTCACATGCAGATGGCAGAAGTGAAGAAGGATCTACTGTGCAGGTGGAGTTAGGTGAACCAGAAATAGCGGGAGGAAGGGAATCATCCAGTTACTCACCAGAATCATAGAAGACGGTAGAAGATACCTACATCATTGCAGAAGGTAGAGGAAAACGTACTCACAAAGCACCTGTGAGATACGGGTTTGAGGATATGGTTGCTTATGCCCTCACAGTAGGTACGGGTGATCCATCCTCCTATCAAGATGCGATATCTGATGCTGATAGTGATAAATGGATGTCAGCTATGATGGAAGAAATGGAATCCCTACAGAAAAATGGGACTTGGAAGATTGTGGAGAAGCCTAAAGGGCGAAAGATCATTGGTTGTAAATGGATTTTCGCAAGAAAGAGAAAATGTCTGAGAATGAGCAGGTAAGGTACAAGGCTAGACTTGTAGCCAAAGGATATGCACAGAAGGAAGGGGTGGATTATAATGAAATATTCTCTCCAGTAGTAAAGCACACTTCCATTCGGGTTCTATTTGCTTTGGTAGCCATGTTTGATTTTGAACTGGAGCAACTTGATGTGAAGACGGCGTTTCTTCATGGAGACTTAGAGGAACAGATTTTCATGGAGCAACCTGACGGGTTCAAAGTGCAAGGAAAGGAAGATCACGTTTGTCTGCTTAAGAAGTCACTTTATGGTCTTAAGCAATCTCCGAGACAATGGTACAAGCGTTTCGATTTTTTCATGGTGAAAATTGGCTATTCAAGAAGTGAGTATGATTGTTGTGTTTATTTTAAAGTGTCAGATGATAATTCGATTATCCTTTTGATGCTTTATGTTGATGACATGCTCATTGCTGCTAAGGATATACGTGATATTGTCTCTTTAAAGTCTTTGTTGAATAATGAGTTTGAGATGAAGGATCTTGGTGCTGCTAAGAGGATCCTTGGTATGGAAATACATAGAGATAGAAGTGCAGGTAAACTCTGGGTATCTCAAAAGAGGTATGTTGAAAGGTGCTTGAGCGTTTCAACATGAACAAGGTTAAACCAGTGAGGACACCATTAGCTAGCCACTTCAGGTTATCTGAACAGCAATGCCCCACAAAACATGAGGAGATTGAGGAGATGTCTTGAGTTCCCTGTGCTAGCGCAGTCGGAAGTCTCATGTATGCTATGGTGTGTAGCAGGCCAGATTTATCTCATGCAGTCAGTGTTGTTAGCAGATACATGAGTAATCCAGGGAAGGAACATTGGAATGCAGTCAAGTGGATCTTCAGATATCTGAGCGGGGCTGTAGACTTGGGTATTATGTTCAGTCGCGACGGAGGTTCAAAGGAGCTAGTGGGATATGTTGACTCAGACTTTACTGGTGACCTAGACAAGAGGAGGTCTACTACAGGATATGTTTTTACATTAACTAGTGGACCTATCTCGTGGAGGGCGATGCTTCAATCCACAATTGCATTGTCTACTACCGAGGCAGAGTACATGGCAGTTATAGAAGCTGCTAAGGAAGGGTTCTGGTTAACTGGGTTAGTTCGTGAGTTGGGTTTAGAGCAAGCAGGTGCGGTGTTACATTGTGACAGTCAGAGTGCCATACATCTCGCCAAGAATCAAGTATTTCATGCAAGAACAAAGCATATAGATATGAGGTTTCACAAAATCAGGGAGCTTGTGTTAGATGGCAGCATTCATTTGAGGAAGATTCACACGAGTAACAATCCTGCAGATTATTTTACCAAGCCAGTCACTATTGAGAAGTTTGGGTCCTGTTTGGGCTCAATTAATATAACTCGCTGCTGAAGGTGAGGGACGCACTCGATGAGTGCGGGAGTGTACCTCTTATGGAGGTACGGGGATGAGGACATCTATATTTCACATTCTTTCACAGGTGGCTCTACAGAATTCAAGCCAAGGTGGAGATTGTTGAGGCTGATGTCTTGTATTCTGTTATCCAAGAGATTATGAGGCGGTTTCGAAAGGCCCCCTGACGACCGGACAGCACGGGGGTCGCGGGGGCAGCGCCCCCGAGCCGCCAAAGACGTTTTATGTTCAGTCATAAAATGATTTATATGGGAAAGTTAAATATTTTAGGCTATGTGGGCAATTTTGTAAATTTGTGCCATGTAGAGTTTCGCTATATATATTGAGGGCGAAACTGGTTGTAAACACTTTTCCATGATAGTGAAACAGATCTCATCTCCCCGTGGACGTAGGCAGGCGAAACCTCTCCTTTGCCGAACCACGTAAATTCGTGTGTTGTGCAAATTTTCATTACTTTCTTGCATCGTTGATAGGATTGAATTCAGATATTCGACAATCGGGGCCATGGCTACGTTCGAGTTAGGTTTGAAGGCACCGGATATGGACGAGCAAGGACAATGGACAACAAAGAACTTCTAGATCTGGGCGAAAACCCTTGATAAAGACAAGCACTAAAACAACGAGTAGCAACGGCGGAGGGAGGCGCCGGTTACTCCGCGGTGTGGGCCATGTTGGCTCCAATGGCAGATGGAGGAGGAAGATGGAAATGGATAGAGAATTTTAATTTTTTTTTTATATTTAATTCCACGTCAACATAAACGTGTCAATTTCTCATTTGACTCGAAGCAAAAAATGCATGTCATGTCAAGTAATGACATGACAGTTGCAAACCAATGAATATTTTCTCCACTGATGCAAAAGATATTTTCACCAACAATACCATATCATGCTACTTTCACATGAAAGAGTAAAAGCCACCAAAATCATAAACTATATCAATTGTGACACATTTGCCCTAATTTTTTTTTATAATAAAAAACCTCAAATTTGTACCCATGTAAGATACTTACCCTAAACTTATACTCGTGTGATATTTACCCCAAAATTTTTCAGTGATAACTCTAGACTTGTATACATGTGACATAGTTACCATAAACTTATTTGTTAAGGCACCAAAAATCCTGAACTTAAACCTGCACCACATATTTATCCTTCATTAAGATTTTGTTTTTCATTTTTCGTTTTCTCCTTTCTACTGTGACTTCACCATCGCCCTTGTTGCCACCGCCATCCTTACTGTCACCATCACCACCGTCCTTACTATCACCAAACCAAGGAAGAACACGAAGGAGGAAGTTAAAAGAAAGAAAAAATAAAACGAGAAAAGAAAAACATACAATGACTTTACATATTTTTGTCAAATGAGTGTTATGTTAACACAATTTTCTTTCATCATCCATGTTGGTAGCCACATATGATTTTCAACAACATTCGTTAACCGAATTTTGACAGAGGGTATGGAAAACAGTTACAAATTTAATATAAAATATATCACGAGAGTACAAGTTTGTTTTTTTTTTTTGTGTGTCAGAGAAAAAAATTTGTGATAAATATGTTACACAGGTATAAGTTTGGGGTTTATGATATCATAGAAAAATATTTAGGATAAATGTGCCACAATGGGCATAATTTAAGGTTTTTTTTTGGCTTTTTCTCTTGTAAGAAATATTATTTATACTAATTTTATGAGGCCAACTAATCACATATCAAGAATTTGCAGAATTTCATCATCACTTTCTCTGAAAAGTGCATGTTTCTCAGCTAGTTTTTGCACAGTGGCAACTCCATTCTCTTCATTCAAAAACGAGGTTGTACTTGTGTAACGTGTTATCATCATAATAAAGTGTGTGTATGTATGTATATATATATATATATATATATATATATATATATATATTTATCCAACATCACAAAATTAAACATTCCCCAAAAATGCTCTCACTCATCCAAAGTAAATCTCTGTCACAAACATTCACCATCTTTAAGAGAAATATATTGTTTTAACTCATTTCTTGACCAAATCATGAATATTTCAAGACAGTGCGACTCATATTGGCTTCACGGAAAACATATTTAATTGCGATATGTTGTCCACAGTGAAAATTGCACCAAAAGTCTTAATCATTTATCCAATGCGCAGTCGATTCCTAAACGTTTGAAAATGTGCAATTGAATCCTAATTTGTTTTTAATGCAGTGAAATCAAACCATTCTAGCTACTGCTCAGGCAATTTGGCTGATGCAGCCACCCTAAACTGACGAATTTTGAGTTTTAAGCATAGGCAGCACTTAAGTAGTATTGACACACGACACGATACAACACGACACGATACGCCGAAACGTCATCACTAAAAAATAGAAATTATCGACATATTAAGACACATTATATATTAAATATATATTTTTATGTATGCATGATAAATGATTATTTCTATGATTTTTTTTTATAAAAATGGAGAATTTACAAAAAGAGCACTTATAATAAAAAAGATATTTCCTACCATGGGTACTCCTGTAATTTGACCCAACCAGCCTAGAAAAAAATAAATAATAAAATAAAAAATTAAACCACTTGATCGAGAAAATATTGGGCGCTCCCGAAAGTCCACGTCATGTGCTCCCCAACCAATTAAAAAGAGACATGTAGAGCCATGTGTCATTGTGGGGCCAAAGCAAATTTTCGGAGAAAATATTATTCTCTTTCCTATTATTAAAAAAAAATTATTCAAAATGACACAAATGATCCTTGAATTTTGATCAAATGTACATTGTAATCCTTGAACTTTTAATTTGATAATCCAATGTGTATTATGATCCCTTAACTTTTAATTTGACTAATATGGTTTCTGAACTTTTAAAATATATTCAACTTAATCCCTGAACTTGAATCAATGGAAGTATTACATTGAATATTTTCATACAGCTCAAGGACTAAGTTGAATATGTTCAGAAAATTCATGAACTATATTGATCAAATTAAAAGTCTAACAACCACATTGAAGATTGGGTTAAAGTTCAGGAATCATATTGATCAAATTAAAAGTTTAAAGACTACATTACATATTGAGTCAAAGTTCATGAACCATTTGTGTCATTATCTCAAAAATTTAGTCTGTGACTACTAACTAGACCTCTACAGTTTAGGGCCTCCACTAACTCGTCAAACCCACATGGCCATGCCCATCCAATCAAGGCCACCCACATGGGACCCTCCATCTCACATACCCTTGCTCCCTCCCCTCTCGATCCGACGGCCCTCATTGCACTATGCCCCCTCAAACCCCATCTCGGCCGTTTAATGGTGGTCCTCGAGTATTCAATTCTATCGCATGAGTAGACTAGACACTTGATGGATGCACTCTCTCCCCCCTCTCCCATCTTGCATTTTCTCCCCTCCCCCCTCACCGTCTCTTTACTTTGGAAAAAATCTCTCACATGCCTCACCTCTCTCTCTCTCTCTCTCTCTCTCTCTCTCTCTCTCTCTCTCTCTCTCTCTCTCTCCGCCAATGTCGACCTCATCTCTCTTTTGGCGCTTGTTCGCTCTTTGCTTCGTCGCACACGAAGCCCATTCTCTGCACTGGTGTTGGCTTGCTATCTGTTCGCTCCATCATTGCCTCCCCTTTCACCAATGACTTTGCACTCTGTCTTCTCCTCTAGATTTGCACTTTCCCGCCCTCCTTCCTCACCAACTCACGCATCGCCGGCTCTCTTCCTCATCTCTCATGGCCCAAGACATAGAAACCCTCTAGATTTGAAGTCTCTCCGCCCTCTTTCCTCACCGACTCGCATGTTCTTGACGTGTCATTGGCATTGATTACGTGTCGGACCTCCGACACGCGTTGACCACTTGTCGAACGCGTGTTCATGTCTGACGCGTGTCCGACATCGATGCAGCGACCTCCTCGGCATGTCGATGCTTCATAGGGTGGCACCATGGAGCTTGTCCTTCTAGACTTTTTTAGACATGGTGCCACATAAGCGTCACCTATACTAAAAATAAAAAATCGACATTTAGAGTTTTCGGAGTGTTACATTGGGAATATTTGAGCGATTGCTAGAAGGATTTAATTGCATTGAATTTGAAACTTTTGTGAAGTGATTGCACATTTCAAACGTTAAGACTTGATTGCACAGTCGGGCAAAACAAATTTGGGAGTTGATGTGATTTTCATTTACTATACTATGATTGGTGTAATCGAATGCATAATCTATATAATCATCTCGTACATGTTTATATAGTCATTGGTGCAAAAAAGAAGCACTTCTCAATCTAATCAATTACAACAAATTGCAACCTTGAAGTACTAACCTAGTGACCTCTGCGAAACACTATAACCAACATGTTCGCATTCCAAAAGTTTGTTTGCCCGGGACATGGATGAAGATGGGTATTGTAGTGTCGCATGCCGTCCTGAGTAGAAGGATATCTTGCTTAAAAGGAGCGCGAAATGCTGAAATACAAACGTGAGGGGGAGATTATTTATGTGCGAGTGAGTTTTATGTTAGAAAAATTCAAAATGAAAGATTTGTTGTGGTTTGAAGCAAATAATAATATCCTCACAATTGACCCAAAACTTGTCGGTTTGAGTTTTTCTAAGCAAATGTTGGTCTGACTAAATGTGCCAGCGGATTTTCACTTTAGTACGCCTCTGGGCAATCTTTTCAAGTGAAGCTATTTCACTGCGCGACACAAAAATTATGAGTACACTTTATTGACAATAGCAGATTAATCGTACTCCCTTGACACATCCATTGGAATGCTCAATCATCCACCGTGATCCTCAAACACGCCAAATCCCACATAGTCGCGCCAACTATGTTTGACATAAACCCTAGAATCGATTTCTCAGGCGAAGTTCTCCTCAGGTTCAAGCTGCAATTGTACACACTTCCCAGAAAACCGTCTATTACGGCGATGTCTGAAAAGCTCGGAGTGGTCGGAGGACAGATTTTCCATGGATCTGGTCCGAAGCGGCGCAGGTCACGTGTGTTCATCGTTTAACGCGTTCAACGCCGTACCATGCTTGGGCGATGGGAACGAGTTTGGTTGCATTGTCAAAGGTTCTCAGCTTTCGATGTCAGGCGCTTTTGAAGAGTAAAACAACAATTTTCAACTTTTCGGGCTCTGGCAATGATT
The DNA here is from genome assembly GCA_019149425.1 of Psidium friedrichsthalianum. NCBI lineage: Eukaryota > Viridiplantae > Streptophyta > Magnoliopsida > Myrtales > Myrtaceae > Psidium > Psidium friedrichsthalianum. Next base: position 2,159 of record JAGVVM010023082.1, on the reverse strand, counting down.
CCATGATTTACGAATTGTCAAACATTCCTCTCTGTCAACACAATATGCTGCGTTTGACTTGAGAATGACGATCCTTTTAGTTTTAGGGGGATTTTCCTACGGCGATATTCCCCATTTGGTGGGGTCAGGCTCGTCCAAAGTCAACACTTCATCGACAAAAGTCTGCATGTTACAACTTTCACTAACACGGAATCACGCGACACTCACTTTGTGCCACTTTCTCTCCCTCCACGTTGAAGAATTAGCCACAAGAAAGAGAAACGAAGAGGTTTTTCTCTCTTTTTTGTCCAGGAATTATTGAGTAATCCTGGGCACGCTAAAACTAAGAAGTAAAATTAGTGTAGAAATTGATAGAGTAGACTTGTCAAAATGAGTCAAAAAATCATTTTTTAACCTATATATATGATGATACGAGTTGTTATATGAGTTAGCCATGCCATAAATGGGTTTTAAATATAAGTGTTAAATGGGTCGTAAAAACTTTACAATTTATTTAGACCTAATTCATCTATATGACTTCTTCATTCTCTCTGACCTTACTCTATTGGTGCCTCACTTACTCTGTATTCTCAACTTAGTCTGGACATGAGTTTCCCTAAAGAAGATTAAAATGAAAGTTGTTTTATAAATATGGGTCGAGCTGGATATGTTTGGGTAGAGTCGGGCATACGTGAGTCACTAGATCGCCATTGCAAAAAAAAAAAAAAAGAGAGAGAGAGAGAGAGTTAAAAATGGAATTAAATGGGTCTCTTTGGGTCAGATTATTTATGACCCTGATTGACACATTGTTTGAGGGTCTCATGACGAGTAAATATTAAATAAAAGTCGGTCATATTCAATATCTCAATTATAATTTGCGAACAACTTTAATAGGCTTCGCATTTCTCATTAGACAATAGGGTAACCATTTTAGAAGAACATTTTTGAACCATTCACTTTTCACAAACAAGCAGAGTCTTAAATTGCTTGTTTAGCTTATTAAAATAAATTATATGGGTTTTTTCTTGTCATATTTGAAAACGTTTAGACATAAACTACTATAAACAACAATAATATAATTTATTGGCTTGAAAATGACGATCCTTTAGTTTAGGGGCATTTCCTGGGGAAAAAAAAAAGAACTGGCGATATTCCATTGGTGGGTGAGGCTCGTCCAACTCAAACGCTCCACGACAAAAGTCTGCAGTCACGACTTCACTAAACGCGGAATTAGGCGACACTCACTTTGTGCCACGTTCTCACTCTCTCCGTCCGCGTTGAGCCACAAGGAAAGAGAGAGAGAGAGAAAAGAAAAGAGGTTTTTCTCTCTTGTTTGCCAAGGAATTATGGAGTAACACTAGAAACACTATTTATGGAGTAATGGTAGAGGCACTTAAACTAACGAGTAAAATTAATATGTAAAATGTATGGACGAACGAGTAGACCCATTAAAATAGGTCATAAACCTATGATCTATTGAATTGTAGATGGATTAGTCATATTCAATAAAGAGTCATAAAAATATGTTTGAACAAAAAGGGGTGTTAAACGGGTTATAAATAAATATACGATATACAAACCTCTTTTAATTTCCTCTGACATTACACTATTTCGTGCTCACTTAGTGCGCAATTTCAAATCAATTTGGGTATAAGTTTTCCAGATCGGACTAACATAAGAGAAAGTATTTAGGAATATGGATCGGGTCACCATTTCGGCTCATTTAGTCCACATTCTCAAGCAGATTGGGTATGAATTTTTAGATGGACTAATATATGAAAGTGTTTTAGAAATATGAATGGGTTGATTACGTATTGGTATGAGTTGGGTTAGGTATGACGTTATGAGTCAATAAATTGTATCGTAATAAAGGTTCTATTAGGGGACAATTTATGAGCGGACTCGACCACTTATTGACAATCCCACTACGAGTGAATACATAAAAAATATTCAATATCTTAATTATAATTGGCGGATCAACAATCTTAAGTAGAGGAAGTAGTAGATATATTATTACACCCTCACCGTGCAATGCAATAAATGCAGTTGCAAAACTTTGCAAACATCGAACCTCGACAAAAGAGAAATTAATTATGCATATTCACTCCGTTATTTCGCGGCAAGAAATGATTTGAAAAACATCTTTTTAAAATGATTGATACCAAAGCTCAACAAAGAGG
>JAGVVM010023079.1:0-12148 GCA_019149425.1 Psidium friedrichsthalianum | reverse complement strand
CTGTTGGTTACTGTCATTCAAACACATTTCACATAACTCCCACCCCACCACTACGCGATCAAGGGAATCACTCGCCGAATCGCTCTTGTGGGTCTCATCACAAAACAAAGGCATCCCTGATCAAATACCAGGAGCCCTCTCCGATCACTACGGAGGTACACGACACAAATGCTCGACTTTCACCAACATCACAAGGGCATCATCATTTCTCAATCAGGCATCTCAATCCACTTAGACTTTCATCCACCTTTCGATTCTTCATGTACAATGCTATGCATTTTCTAAAACATTTTTTTTCAAAATCCAACTTTAATGCAATGTATCTTTCAAAATAAGTCAGACTGTCGCACAACGCCTAGACCCACTTTTCAATGCGTGACTTGGTTCATTCCCTGCTCTCCGTCGCCATCTTAAAAGCCTGCCAGGAGCCGCACCTTGTCCTAGCTCTCTCTAGCTCTAGCTCCGGCGATCACTCCCCGCCCTCGTCAGACCGGGTCGTTACAGGTCCACCAGCTTTCGCCTGATTCGTCCCCAAGTCAGGCACCTACTAAGAAGATCCCGTTCAACACGTCCCATACCGTGTCTCACTACGATTTTTAGGCATCCCGTACAGCTTGTCCCATACCAAGCGACGGTTTATCAAGTCCAACAAAATAATGTCATGAACTATGTATGTACGTTTCTCAAACTTCAAATTTTAATGCAATCAACACGTGCAATGTATGATTGTCCTCACTGTTTCTCACATACTATTCACTTCACATCAAGCCCTATCTTAGGCTTAACATTATCGATCACTATACTGCCCCCATCAAGCACAAAGATCATCAAGTCTATACATTGATCGATAAAGTTCTCATCTAACAAGTGGCCACAAGGCAACTATCGCTAGTATACAATAATTAGGGCCTAGGTTCTCACCTCAACTCCATCACACCTGCAACTTAGCAGAGTCTTTGCAAAACACTCAACATCAAACGATTTAAGCCTAGCAATCATAGGCATACCCATACGACAGATAAGATTTGCTTAAAGCTAGCAGGCACCCAAGGTCTATCTACTTAATTATCCCATAGATCAACACCCTTATCGCTCCAAACCTCGAATACACTTCTGGTCGAGCTATCCTTGCTCTAAATCGTCACTCCTTATCACTCCACTGACCCGCTCTGATACCAAAACAGGGTGTGTCACGCCCCGAACCTCCATGAGCACGCGATATCTGCACAATAACGGTCGATACATGCGATATCCCAGGACTGTTGTCGACCTAGAAACCTTAATATCCAAATTAAACACTAGCGGAAGCGATACCTTAAGGACTAGCGCAACCACAACACCTCATATATTACACAATCTTAGCTCCATATTACAATTGAATATCAGCGTTACAAATATTAACAACAACAAACAACCCAAGGCGATCACATCCATCAGCAACCACCGATTCACCATCAATTGTCCTCGCCAACTGGGTACTCCGCCACCTGGATATTAAATCTTGTGGTATCCCTGCCATTCTTATGTTCTAGGGTCTGAAAAATATGCTTAATCACCTATGAGAACAAATCTCAACAAGCTAACCTCTAAATCCCTTCTTAGAAATCAAACACCCTCAGACCCAACTCTCAAGCCTCAACTCAGGCATTTAAAATCGCAGGGCCAGAAAATATCAAATCAGGTCCAATCCGGGACCAAAATCTCAGGATTTTAAATAACAGCCAATCAATGGCTCGATATAAATAATCATACATTTAAATCAAACACATCCAATCCATCCTCAAATATTATTTTGAACACGAATACGAGCCCCAAATATTTGAAATAGTAATATAAAATATTGTTCGGGCCCGATTTTGCGTAAAACGCTCCATAAACCCATTTTTCGGTACTCGAACCACGTGGAACCCACAAAAATTATCACTTTAAATTCAAAATTAAATTCGGCAGCACGTGAACAATGTTCGGAGGTTCGTGAACAGCGATTTCAAAACACTATTTGGCCCGTTTTTGAATAAAAGTCCCCAAAAATTCATTTTTCGGTACCCGAACCTCGCGGGACCCACATCCACCACCTCAAACAGCCTCATTCAAACATGGACAGCAACATTTCACCAATCCACAAAATATTCACAGCCCCACAGACTTTAATTTGCGCAAATACGCCAATTCCGGCAATTTTTCCTAAACTGATTTACCTCGAATCGAACCCTAGAGCTAGTCCATGGCATGTATAATATTATAATCGAGAAGTAGAGGTTTAACTTACCTAATTAAGGCTGAAACAGAGCTGAGAAAGCGGTGGAAACGGCGGCGACCGAAAAAGCACGACGGATTCCGGTGGATTTCGTCCGAACCAGGACTGATCAAGGGCTGAACGGGCTGGTTCATAAGCTGAAAATCAATGTTTTCACATGAAAATGAGCTCTAGGGGTCACTGAGGTCAACATATTTCAATATGAGCCCTATATGAAATTCGGGTATCAAAAAACTAGTTTATCGACTGACACGGCGAAGCAAATTTGGAAGGTCAAACGACCTCGGATCGAGGTGATTCAAGTTGGAATAGAACCACAAGACATTGAACTACAACATATCCAAAAATCGCGACGATCCAACGGTCGGATTTCCGTCGACGGTCAGTTGAAGTTGGCAGCAGAAAACTGGAATTCAGCAGGGAGAGAGAGAGAAATCCGAAAATGAAAGAGAAGGAGAGAGGAGAGAGAATCTGGCAGAAATTATGGAGGAGAGAGAGTGATTTGACTAATAAATATCTTAAAGATAATTATTGCCGGTGACTATTCACCGAAAGCGACATAAAGTTGAATGAATGGACTGATTTTTGTACTATCAGTGAATTTTCAGACTGATAAAGCTTGGGCATCAATAATTTCGGTCAAAGCTGATCAAATTGGTCAAAAATATGATCGACGAGACATTTCTCGAAATTCGTGAAATTTCAGGACCGGTATGGGCTGAATCGGTGTTGATTTGGCTCAATCGCGATCGAAAAATAACTCGGAATACTACCGAACAAATTTTTTAGCCTCGCTAAAATTACTAATACTCTCTAGCCATAGAGTCTAGGTCAAGCCGGGGGCAAAATGGTCACTTTCCATATTTTGCCTTTCTTCTCGGCACTCTGAAACCAATCGGCTAATTTTCGAGCCTTTCAGGGCGATGTCCAATTTCAATTGCGATATTCCTGAAAACTTGATTATCCAAGCTCGGAATCTAATTTGTGGCCACATTCATATGATAGCAACTCTAGTAAATACTCAGACTAACGGGCAGCTTTTAGGAGCTACGCGTATCGACCTGAAATTAGGTCCACGTACTTAAATTCCTAGCTAGCCATTCCCCTTTGGTTAGTCATCTCGAAATGATCAGTTCTGAGTGAGATTTAACTACAGTGCATCAATGAAATATATATCCATTCTATTACAAATTCTAAGAGTGGGTCGAATTTCAGGATGTCACAGCATCTCTCTCTTCACTCTTGCTGGCCCCTCCAAGATGGAAAGCAGAATAGAAACAAAGGAAGAAGAAGAAGCCACCCACCAAAGGTCATCGCGTCGAGTCAACCATGACCAGCCACCTCAAATCAATATACTCGGGCCATGAAAGCGATAGAGGTGACAATCGAAGTTGAGCTCGAGTAGGGCCTAGCAAGGTGGCTTCAAGGAGGTCGTGCTGGTCCACCGCCGCGCAGTAAGCCGAGCTGGGCATTTTTTCACCAAATCTGGGCTGACGAGGCTTGACCTCTTCCCACTGCGATGAGGGGAACCTCGCCCGACCACTGCAACGTCGGACGTCCCTTTGGCCAGTCGCCAAGTCGCCGAATCCCTTGTGAAGATTGGCGACCTCTAAAGACGAAGGAGGAGGAAGGTGAAGAAAAAAAGAAAGAGGAGGGAACAAAAAGGGCAAATAAAAATTCAAAAATAATATTACAATATTTAGTCGCCATTCGGCCGACATCCACATCATCGTCGGCCAGCCAAACTTTGCCAAATGGACTAGATTGACATGATTGGAAAAGGTTTATGACTAAATTCAAATAAACAAAAGCTTTAGGTCTGAATTAGCACAATTACAATAGGTTTAGGTCTTCTTTGATAATTTTTTCCGAGTACTAGTTTGGAATTTTCAATGACATTATCCTTATATTAAACATGACAAAATGATGATGTGAACCGTAAGTGCGGGAGGTCCTTACCCAAAAAAAACCGTAAGTGCGGGAGGTCGTGAAATTTATATCTAGCGAGAAAACTTAGAACAAGGTATGTGAGTGGGAATCCTCCTCATAACCTACCACCATATGAGTATATTGTCTAGGCACATTACATGGATATCGTGTGCATGTCTTTTCGCATACACAGAGATTATTCATTTGTTTCCATGCGAATATGATATCTACCTAGTTTGACGTATGGAATACATGATAAAGGTGGAGCATTGGAGTACTTTCATTGATTGGTCATGTCATATATGCTCAAGTTGTATATCCAATCCCTAATATCTGAATATTCGAATGATTTCCTTTGTATGTTAATATATCACAAACAAGAAGTATGGACAAGCAAACCAATTCTTCGATTGAACAGAAGTCGAAAGAGTTGAAATCGAATAGGGTCCCAAATAAGGAGAGAAACTAAAAAGCGAGTTCGATTACGCAATACATTCTCAGGATTGTATTTATACAAATTCATCTTTTTTTACTTTCTTGTCTAGAAGTATATCTCCCCGCGAATCCTATTTTAAATGAAATATACTATTAATATAGAAATAATCACTGGGGCCTGCCTGAATTATAGAACCAAATCAATTAGTCTATTCATTTACTCCTCTTACCTCTCACTCTTCAGATAGGATTTATGATGCTTAAGTGGAATTTGTTGCCTTTGGTGTCTGTCATCATGGTGAGGATGGAAAAGGACAAAAGGTGATTTTCAAGGATTTTAGCAATAGAGCTACTATTTTCTTATTAAATAGAAACGCTTACCTTTTATTTTAGTTTTTAAAAAAAACAAGTTTGCATGTTATATATTGTTTTCGAAAGTTGCAAGTGTTTAGGGTATTTTAGTATGGACGAAATTTGAACTTTTAAGTCAACCGACAATAGTTCAATAATATTGCACAAAAATTTGAGCTAATAAGATGGTCACTTGTTTCCTTGGGAGGATTACCAAAAAAGTCTTAAATTTATTACAATTGTACCAATTTAGTTTGAAACTTTTTTAGCCCAATTTTGTTATAAATCTTTCGTATTTATATCAATTCAATTCATTCAGCTAATTTTGGCTAGTCAGCGCAGACATGGCACTATTGATGCTGACATGGACTATTTTTAAATAATATATTAACAATTTTTGTATTTTTTATGATATTTTTATTTTTTCTTCTCTTTTCTTTAGTTGTTTTTCCCAACACTTAGGGCCGGCAAGGGTTGGGATGCCCTCGTCGACACTGGACATGGGCGTCACAGCCCTTGCTAGGCTTAAGTATTGCGAAAAAAAAAGCTAAAGAAAAATTTATAAAAAAAATTAAAAATATTATAAAACAAATCCACATTAGTATCGGTCGGTCAAAATTGGTTGGATGGACTATACTTGCACAAATGTTAAAGGCTTAGGACTGATTGATAAAAAAAATTTAGGAAATTTTTCCTTGTATGATCAAATTTCATGTTTTGCTTTCCAAATTCCTAAACTATTCACATGACATATGGCAAATTTGTAAAACCACTGCGAACTGTTCCAAAAGCTTAAGCTGTGAATGAAAGCATGGTTTAATATTTAATTACTCTAACACTTCCCCTCGTGCATAATTTGGCAACGTGTGAATATATCATTGGAGAGACAAATAATTGCTGGATGAAAACGAGGACCTTCTGCTCTGATATCATGCAAAACTTTTGTGGGACCGCTGTCAACTGTTCTAAAAGCTTAAGCTATTGGATGAATGCGTGGTTTAATATTTAATTGCTCTAATAATTTAGGAATGGTCTTATGAAAACTATGTAGGTTTGTAATGACTTCTATATAAATTATAGTCCAAGATTCTAAAGTCGGAGCATTATTATTATTATTATTATTATTATTATTATTATTTCTTTTTTGAATTGTGACTTAGGATTGATAGTGCACATACCCCTTTGTGGTGGAACGTTTCGTAAGAATTCATCTAATCACAGCCGTGTGGAAATCTTCCATTACTTGTTTATCAGCATGAGTTATGCCTGGCTAGTGCTTGAAATCTCCGACTGTAATGGCTTTTTTTAGTGTCGTGACATGTTTGCTCTCCGCATGTTTTGCCATCTTCCTTATTCTCTTCACATGATTAGGGTTTCTCTGATCACGGATATAGGATATACTAATGGTGAAAAGCCCGGGTGCTTTCTGTCTGTCATGCCACACACGAGACGACAATAAGGGATTTCCACACCACAAATCTTGATGTTCATCGTCACTTCCAAATATGTTAAATTGTAGATTTCGGTTGATGCAAGAAATCTGATGCGGTGTACGAGGAAATTGTACTTGCTGATTATTTTTTAAATCATCGTTATATGGTTAAAAGGAAATCACATTTATACCTAGAGAAGCGACTAATTTGAATTCAACATTCTCCGTTAACTATACGCTCGCTTGCACGCTAGTGGGTCATCTCAAAGTGCAAATCGTCTCGAGGATGCCTAGCCAAACTAGAAAATTTTAAAATACTAATATTTTGCAATACGAACAAATTTTCTCTCTCAAATACAATGTTGAATTACGCAGGGTCGTCTCATGTTAATCACACAGAATAATAGAATTTTGAATAGTTGGAGATATTGAATTACAACGATGTTGATCATGCATGTTGGCAAAAGAATGGTCCACTTTGGCATCAATTTCATCGCCAATTTGCAATATAATGATCATGTAATGTCCTAATCACAAATCAATAATCCGTTAACTATACGCTCGCTTGCACGCTAGTGGATCTTCTCAAAGCGAAAATCAGCTCGAAGATGCCTCGCCAAAGTAGAAAATTTTAAAATATTAATGGGGATAAGTGCACTAGAAATCCTAAAACTTGTCACGAAGTGCAATTAAATCTTGAAACTTGTCAAAAGTGTAATCAAGTCATAAAACATGTCAAATTGATACAATCCAATCCTTCCCGTTAACTCCGTTCAATTTTGCTACCAAAAAATGCTAACATGACTTTTTTTATTGCTATTTTTATGTACTACGTGGTACTGACATGGCTAAAACATTAAATATAAAGCTAAAACGATGCCAATTTGGAGAAAATATGTATTTGTAATATAAATTTTATTTATATGATACTCAAAATAAGCAAATTTGTTTAAAAAAAAAGGGAAGATGCAAGCAAGCCGCCTCCACCCTATCGTTGTCGAGAAGGGTCGAGGCCCAGTGATCCTCGCCGACCGCATCCATGGGTTTGCGTCTTCATTTTTTTTTTAAATTTTACTTATTATTTAATATGATTATTTTAAATTAAAAAATCACATTTGGAACAAAAAGACATCATTTTGGTCATGTCAGCTTAACATAGACAAAAAACAATAAAAATAAAAAGCCATGTCAATATTTTTCATTAGCCAAATTTGACGTAGTTAACGTAAGGACTCGATTGCACCAATTTGACAAATTTTAAGATTTGATTGCGTTTTTTGCAAGTTTTAGAATTCAATTGCACTTTCTTAATAAGATTTACGACTTTCAGTGCACATATCTCATACTAATATTTTTGCAATATGAACAATTTTTCTCTTTCAAATACAATGATGGATTGCGCGGGGTCTTCTCATCACCTCGAGTGGTTAATAACATAAATAATAGAAGTCTGAGTAGTTTTTAAATTTTATTTTATTATTTTTTAACCAAGAAGTCTGAGTAGTTGGATATATTGAATAATGCTCGTGTTAGCAATAGAACGGTCCACTTTGGAATCAATTTCATCGCCAATTAGCAATATAATGCTCATGTAAGGTCCTAATCACTAATCAATAACCCGAAAGTAGATATTTTGTTACATCAGAGAGAATGCATCATATACATTGCATTTAGAATTGCGTCAATAGAAAGAACGTTACTTTCAATATAGTGCCCTCTTATTGCGAGTAAAGTCCAACTTCATTGATGTGATATTCAGTTTTGTCAGGAAAATTACCAAAAAAAAGTTCTAAATATATTGCAATTGTCAATTCAATCCTAATTTTTTTTTTTGCCAATTGAGTCCTAAGCATTTTGTATTTGTGTCAATTCAATCATCTGGTTAACTTTTGCCGATCAGCGCTGACATGGATAATTTTTAATAAAGTTTAATATTTTTTGAATTATTTATTTATTTATTTCGCTTATTTGGAATTGTAGCAAATCTGTGTTCACGTTAATGGCAGCCAATCAAAGTTAGCTAGATTAACTAAATTGACACAAATGCAAAAAGTTTATGACTCAATTGAAAAAAAATTAAGACTAAATTGACATAATTACATTGGTTTATGTTGTTTTGGTAATTTTTCCCAGTTTGTCAATTTGATTTTAATCTTTTGTCACATATAATGCAAAGCGTTAATATGACCAAAAACTCCAAACTGGTATACCCGATATCAATGTACCCCAAATTAATTTTTTGATCATAAAAAATTTAAACTGGTATACATGTGATGGATTTATCGCAAACTTATTTTTAGGTCATCAAAAGTCTCAGACAGGTATACTTGCGACACATTTACTCTCTGTTAAAGCTGGTCAATTTTACTAGGAAATTGATGAGCTGGATGATACATGACACCAACTGAGTTAACCTGACAAGTCCACATAGAAATTCGGGAGATGAACAAATAGATTTTTGAGAATATCTAAGCAGACGTTTTACATGCAGTGGAATTTTTAGTTTGTAGAGCCTAATGATTGAAAAACTATTACCCTTCCTTCATCAAAAGTATAGGCGAACAGATAGATTATCCTTCTACTTGCAAACTCAATTGGGTTATCGACATATGTCATCTAGTTCGACATTTTCACAGTAAAATTGGATGAAAGCTAACGAAGGGTAAATATGCCATGCATGTACTAATTTAGGGTTTTTGGTTATCCAAAAATTAGTTTGAAGTAAATTTGTCACAGTTATACTAATTTGAGTTTTTCGTGGTATTAGCTCTTGATGTTAAAGATACTCGCTTTAGATTTTTTGCGACCCCAGGAGGCTTCTTCATGAATCTTTCTTCTCTTCTCAAACGCAATGATCAATCGAAAGAGCTCTTCATTCTATTATGTTATTCGCATCACAAGTTTGCTGATAGAGCCTGAGCGAACGAGAAAACATGAACCCTATGGCCGTTGAAATTGTGGTATTGGATTGGATAGCCAGTCACTGGGGACCAAGGAGGATGAGCACTTTCGACTTTTTATTAGATGAGAGAATCGCTTGACCAATAAAAATGAGGAAATTGATTGAATGTGAACTAAAAATTAAGGTGAAATCTCAAATGCCCCTCCTATAATTGCTCTCAATTCACGACAGAGGATATCACATGATTTTCGATGGGCACTAAAAGCAAATGGGGGTCGGGGATCAAAGGAAGGAACAGACAATTCCAAAGCAAATTGGAGACATTGGTCACCAGTGAGAAGGTGACATTTTGGGCCTCCCTTCCTTTGGAAGGAACTCTGGCCGCCTTTTTAGCTCTCAATTCATGGGAGATGATACTAACTTAAGCTGCATTTATTTCGTAAAAATAAATATTTAAAAAATATTTTTTAAAAATAAGTCATTTATATTACTTATAAAGCTGAAAAACAAAAATACTTTCATTGTTTCTCGAAAATTTGTAGACATAAATATCTTAACGATGAAAATATTCTTCATTGACTAACTATTTCAAGTGATACATACGATTATTTTTTATGTTATACCACGAAAACCCAAACTGGTACACCCCGTGACAATTTACCCCAAACTATTTTTTTGACCACGAAAAACCCAAAACTGGTACACTTATGACAATTTGATCCCAAACTATTTTTTTTGACCACGAAAAACCCCAAATTGGTACGCCCGTGACAAATTTACCCCAACTATTTTTTTGACCATAAAAACCCTAAACTGGGTACATTTGTGACAATTTACCCCAAACTAATTTTTTTTACACGAAAAAAAACCCAAACTATTACATCTATGACAAATTTACCCTTTGTTAAATGGATTAGTAACCATTAAAAACCCTAAATTGATAAACCTATGATAAACAGAGGGTAAAAATTCAATTTGGTAACCTGTGAAGTGCCACATGCCTCCAACTAAGCAATTTGAACGTTAAATTTAACAGAAATTAACGGAAGGTAAATTTGTCAAAAAATATATTAGTTTTGGGTAAATTTGTCACAAGTGTACCAATTTGGGGTTTTTTGAGGTCAAAAAAAAGATATTTGGGGTAAATTATGTCACAATTTGTACCAGTTTTAGGAATTTTTCATAGTCAAAAAATAGTTTGGGGTAAATTTGTCATGGGCGTACCAGTTTAGGGTTTTTCGTGGTATTAACCCTTATTTTTTTTGAAAAATATTCTTAAATCATTTCTGCTTCCCCAAATAAATGGAGCCTTATTTGATGGCACCATCTCTAGACAAATAAAGGGGGGTTGGGATTAATGGAAGGGAGCCATGCCAAAAGCCAATTTGGAGGGGATTGGTCCTTTTCTTGTTCAATGCCTGTGGGGGACCTTACAAGTGCTAAGATAGCTGAGAGAGACATAAATAATTCCCAATGGAAAGAAAGCGCTATTAATAATTGAGCTACAAGGAAAGAAGCGACTCCTCATCGTCGTCTACTGATTGATGAATTTAGAGCAACATTTTTTGGCATGGCCAATGTCCATTAATTCATTCTCAGTCAAATTAAAACATTGGAAAACCACGTATGACGAAGTTGTCTTTTAGACCGACCGGCCTGACTTTGTCGCGCATCGTTTCGTCTCTTGTATGTTAATGTCATTTTTATTCACAAAAGGGGATAAGATTGTGCAACTATGCAGAAACTAAAGAGAATGATCTTTATCTATTGGGATTGTTGGGTGAAGAATAATTCATGGAAGGAAGTCCGAGTTAACGTGAGATAGTCTCTCTCAGGCCACAATCTATTCTTTATATTTCGTCCATTATATTTTATTTAAAGGCGGAATTCCGTCCAACCACATAGTATAACTTTGCCACATGAATCGTACTTTATCAATGACCATCATTTTAGCTAGGAACGCTGACATTATTCAGGGGACTCTTTGTCGAGTCCGATAAGCCCCGACACTCTTGACACTCTCTCGCTTACTCTCGCGATATGCGAACAAACGTGGTCAGCACTGAAGACACGCTACCAACATGCCAATTCCGCATCCTGACACACCATTTCGACACCGACAGGGTCCATTTAAAGCATTTTCATTAAATGACGGTCAAAATGTATATTTTAAAAAATATATAAACTTAAGTCATATACCAAGCTATCCCAATTTGATATACTTAGCCAGTCCCAAAAAAACCTTATCATGAATCCCTAATAAATTAGACTAAGAAGTGACCTCGCTGTTGTAAGTACATAGATAATACAACATGTCATAATGGTTTGAATTCTTTGTTTTTTTTGTTAAAAAAAAAGGATGATGTGTCGACGTACGTGTAAAGTGTCGAGCCAGTGCTACTTAGCCGTTCAATGATTTGTTTATTCTCAACTTTTTATCACGATTAAATTTAAATTTAGAAATGTTGTTAAAGTAATCCTTAAATATGTAATTGATCATTTAAATTTGAAAACTAAGTCAAAGAGAAATACATCTTATTAACTGAGATACCCATAATTTGCAGTATATTTTTTAAGAGGAAAAGAGATTTGTCAATTACGTGGATAAATTGCAGTTACTTTCCTTCATTTAAGAATTGTTTTTTGGTTGTGGGGTAAAGGAAATTACATACACATGAACAATGTAAGAATTGTTTATGATCATTTGAGGTACTTCTCCATCGTTTGAATAATTTCACTTCATGTTGACTTAGTTAAACAAGATAATATAAGTGTCAAGAAATATGAATGAATGTTTTTTCGAATATGACAAATATCTAAGCTACTAATATGTCCTTTGACC
>JAGVVM010023078.1:0-12670 GCA_019149425.1 Psidium friedrichsthalianum | reverse complement strand
AAAATTCTTTTCCAAAAGAGAATCTTGAAGATGGTGGAAGTTCAAAACTAGGTGTTATTATCACCAATTTCTTTATCGATCAACATAAGTCACAAGTTCATTCCCATCGTTCAAGCTATAATCTTGATCCACAATGTGATATAGGATCCGAATTCGACAATCAAATCCGTTAGATTAGGTAACGATCCTAACTATTAAAATTTTCGAGAATTTCATTACTTAAATGGATTGATTTAAATTTCAATTATGTCATAGCGTATTCGCATGTCTTCATATCCACATGTGGTATTCGTATTATAATTTTCTGTATTTATCACATAAAAAAGATCTGAATCTCAGATTGCGGTAGGCTCTGTCCCCTACTTAGTGATGTAAAGATTTCCTGTATTCCATCTCTTGTATTGCGATTTCTGCATTATCAAACCCCAGAATTGGTAAGTCAAGCCATCCGCTGGAGGTCATAACATTGCACATAAGTTGTTAACTCACTCCTTTTTTTCGGCTTTAGGGAATTTTAATGCTTATCTTTATTTATTGCAATTTTCTACATTTTCTCTTAAAAAATCCAAATCCCATATTACGGTAGGCTCTGCCTCCTACTTGGGGTATAAAGGTCTCCGATATTTCATATCTGCATTTTGATTTCCATGTTATCAAACCCCAGAATTAGTAGGCCGAGCCACCTGCTGGAGGTCATAACACTGCATGGAAGTCATTAACTCACTCCCTCTTTCCGGTTTTAGGGAATTTTAATGCTTATCTTTATTTACTGCTTGTTATATTGCGTCTTTTCATTACATTATATTATCGAACTTGTTTGTGAAATCATAGATTTCTTTGACTTTTTTTCAGTGATATATCTGTTATTGAATACGTACGCATGTCGTATCCATATGTCGATGTTCACATGTTGTATTTGCATGTCATGTCCGCATCCGTATGTCATATTTACATATACATGGTCATTCATGTCATTTTCATAAAAAAAAAATCCATAAAAGAAAATCCTAAAAAGATTACACCTTTGAACTTCAAGAGAGAATTCATCAAAATAGTCAATTGAACATTTTCATGAAATTGGTACCGAAAGGGCATTAATTTACAAAGATTAATTTAACCAAGTCCCCGAACTCTTTGATCTCTAGTTCGTAGGAATAAAGTATTTCTCCCGATATTTTATTTAGGGATCTAATCAGCCCATCATAAAGTGATTAATGGCGACTCCATTTGAAAATCTTTGCATGTTAAACATTAAACCTAAGTTGTGATTTGGTAGAGCTTGGGAGAGCTCGAACTAAGTTAGTTAAATAATTAACCTGATAATCCATTAACCTGAAAATCCGATTTGATTTTTTTGGGTCACGACATCTAGTAAATTGATTATCTTACTGAAAGGAAAGAATCGAACTTTATTCATCGACAATCCTCGCCGATAAACTTCATGTAGACACAATCCACCAATGCAAGTTGCAACCGAAATCAGCCTTGGTCTGGATAAGAAATGATTGTGCAGAATTTGCGGAGGGAGTCAAGGATTGCTCATCAACATTGAGTGTGTCATTGGTGACATAATCAGATGCTACCGCATCACCTTCGAAGTAGAATGCTAAATCACAATGTTGTCTAAAAAATGCTATTAAAGCGAAATCACAGAGATGGCGAAGTTGCATGAGTAGACGAGACATTAAGACTTTATTTGTTTCGCAAAAAATTGACAACTTGAAAAATGTTCCCTTGAAAATGATTGCTTGCATTGTTCAAAGTAATCAATCAACAAAAATGTTTATCATCGCCATTAATCTCACCATTAATATATATCTCAATATTTTTATGTAAGAATATTTTTAGTTTACTCCTTTCCAGTCATGACTCTTCTTTTCGCCTTTGCCATGCTAGAATAGGTGAAGTTTGGCAGTTGATACATGTGCGTTCCACGATGGCGGGCCCACGTGATGAATGGACAAGATGAGCATATTAAGTCTAACAGCCGATTATATGTGTTCCAAATGGGCTCCATGCGAGCGGCCCCCACATGCTTAATGAACGAGATGGATCCAATCCATTGGCTTATGGGAAAAAAAATATATCTTGTGCATGAAAAATATGGAAACTGAGTCTATTTTATTTGATTCATCTTAGCCAAGGTCCCACGTGAATCTAACCTATGAGACTCAGGTCCAATGAATGAAATGGACTCGGACTGCATTCAGACGAAGAAATTCCCCCGGTGGCAGGCATCTCTTAAGCGATGATGCATATCCATGAGAAGAGATTGGATTTCACCGTCCAAGGATTTTGCTGTCTGCACAGCTGAATGGCACTAACCCCATGAAAGAGCTCAAAGTACATTGAACCAACTTCCGCATTTTGATTCTTGAGAGTTCATACTTCTCCGGAAATAGAGACAGCCTCACAGATCAGACAGTTAAAGTCCCGCAACTCCTGTTTCCCTTATTAAGGCCTGTGATGGTATTCCTTCGCTGAGAAAGCCCAGCGAATGAACAATGAACATATATATCTTTGACATACTACTATGGCAAAATTATAAGCAAAGAGAAAATTTTCCACCCTGATGGTGTCACGACCTAAAATTAGGTTAATTATTTGACTAACCTAATTCGGACTCGCCCAAGCCCTACCAATTCACAACTTAGGTCCAAGGGACTGAGGTTCCTCCTCGGTTTCCCATAAATTCAAATATAGAATGATCAATTGGACTAAATTGGATCACCCTACTACTATAATCTATCACAGCCCCTTGTCTAACTAACCAATCCATCTCGATTATTGTCACGCCTAGAACCCAGCGGACAATGTGACATCCCGAGTCAACTCATTGATTGGCCAACGAGAAACAATGATCCAGGATTCATTGCGGGGCAATCGACGAATATAAAACTCACGCTAGCGGAAGCGAACATCACACCTCGACATATGTAAGAAGGGATAGAGAAGAGAGAGTATTAGCATATTAAAATGATATTCATTAAACATCAAGCGTTTAGGTGTGACATATTGGATTTTCGACCCATATTCGAAATTTATAAATAAAATGGATATATTTCATTAATACGCTCTAGTTAAATCTCACTCGAGCCTAATCAACTCGAGATGACTAACCAAAGGGGAAAGGCTATCTAGGACCTTAAAGTACGTGGACCTGATAAGTCGATACGCGTATCTCCTAACAACTGCCCCTTGGTTGGAGTATTTATCAGAGTTGTTATTTAATGAATTTGTCCATTAAACCGATCTTGGACAATCGAATTCTCATGAATGTTACAATAGATGTTTGGATTCAGTCACAGTTAAATCGTCAGTTGACCAGTCAGTTTGAGGACGTTGTGGAGTAAGACGTGAGTTCGAATTTTACTGGTTTACCCCTGGTCTGTATTAAGCTCCCTATATCGTGGGTAATTATAAGTATGATTTTATGAGCGCGTCAGTTTAATGAGATTATTAGCTTGCGTTCGTTCGCGCTCGGTGCTTGATCAGTTCATTTAGCACACATTCTGAGAAATTATCTCGTCGATCGTCAAATCAATCGCATCAATCATGTTCATCAAATCAAATTAAATCTAGTCATTTCGAGATCAATCTTATTAAATCACTCAATCAATCAAGTACACATCAAATCTAAGAAACCCCATCAACCACTCCACTCACCCATTCTTGAAGTTTTTGTCCTATTCTCATGATAAACCAAGAAGCCCTCTCACTCTCTTTTCCCCCCCTTTCATTGAGCCACCACCCCTCCCCATGCTCTCTCCCTCTTGCCCGAACTCTCTCCTCCTCCTCTCTCTCGGCCTCACTATGTTCATTTACCCCGTCCGCTGCATCTCAGGCTGCCGTCCCACCTCCCTCGGCTCCGTCTCACCTTGGTAAGTTTCCTTGACCCTTGTTCCTTCATTTCTTCAGCCCCGAAGCGCCCATTTCACCCCTAAACAGCCGCGCCCATCATCCTCCTCCACCGTCCGCCGGTTTTGCTTTGGCCTCGTGGCCTCATTCCGTTAGATTCATAGGCCTCTCTAATCTGTGGGTTCATTATTTTTAGGCTTGAGAATCCCTTGAAGTCCGCAAGATCAGCCCCCAATGCTATGCACCCCTCTCGGCCGCGAGCTTCCCCCCGGCTGTCGTGTGTCCCCGTTGTTGTCGTCAACACTCGAGCCTCATTTTGGTAAGCACATCCTCTAACTCTAGCCTAGGAATATAGCATGTGAATGGTTAGGGCCTTAGGATGCTTAGATCATGGAAAGAAAAGTGAGGAAATTGATTAGTTTTCTTAGCCCGGCTTAGATCGTGTGAGTTGCGGACTAATTTGTGGGTTCATGGGTATTATTCATGTCACAAGGTTAATGTTCATGGGCTGAGGTGATGTGGTTTGCTAAGTAATTTGGTTGCAAGATTGATTTGTGAGTGAAATGGCTAGTTTAGGCCTAAATGAGTAAGTTGAGTTTGAGGTGCTTAGCGAGCCATTTCGTCCAAGACGCGTTGGTTACTATTCTTGAGGCTTAGGGTACTGTTCACGTGGTAATGGAAGTGTATTTGTGAGCCCTTATGTGGCTTGAGAACTCTTAGGTGTGGTCCTAGCCTGAAATGAGCATATAGGGACTCGTGCTCGATTGGTACTTATATTTGGATGAGTTTGCTGATTGATTTATAATTAATTAAGCATACGCTCTTGAGAAACATGTTTTGCCAATCATTTATTGATATGCCACGTTATGCGTTCACATCTTATGTAATGACTGGGAAATGCGTTGTTATACCTGAAGTGAATTGCTTGTTGCTGTTTGTGATAAATGGGGCATGTAACATATGAGATATGAAATGATTGATGCAAGAATGTAGCATGCATTATGTGCGACGAGATAAGGGTGAGGATGGCCCTGATGCCTGTTCACGCAGGGAGAGTGGAGTGACAAGGAGATATCCTAAGGTGCCTATATGACATGGGATGATATGGGCCAGTTATGGCAGATGCGCCCAAAACGTGCTCGGCACGGGATAGCGGAAGGATAAGGATGCCTACTCGGGTCTTAAAACTTTGATGCTATGCGAGTAGAAAGTATGGACCTGAGGAGCATATACAACGCGGGTCAAGTGGTATTTTGATACTAAAAACATTGGGCATTGAGCATTGATGCATGGCATGCATGTGTATCAGACCTGATGCATTTAACGCGGGTCGAATTAAAATCCTAGTTAAGTAAAACCATTGGTTGATGTCTGGAAATAATTACTTAATCGTGGCATGCATTGGGTACATTCTTGATATGTAAAGATTACCTCGTTATATGCATGCTTGTTTATGGATATGGGCTCGTGCACGTTTATGCTCTAATGTGATACCGTTGGAATCTTTAGGGCGGAGAGTAACTGATTTACCCTAGAATTGCATGTACGAATGAACCGGTGAGCGTACCACATCCTACGCTAGACTTAGTGGAGAGCTTACTGAATTCTCAAACTCACTGGCGTTATTTGCCACTTTTTTTTTCAAAACCCTGACCGTAGAGATAAGCATTCCACACATTCGTTTTGGACTCCTCGTGGAGGTGGAGTGTGATGTGAGACACTTTACTGAGGCTAATGGTACAGTGTGGGCTAGGCATATCCTTACTGTGTGGGTCGATTCCCGGAGGTCCGTTTTTTGGTGGCCCTATAAATATGAGGCCTGAATGGTTAGGAGAGGCCTGGAGTTTAGAGGCCCGATACGAGATTTTGATATCCCGGTCGAGGAGATGGGAGATCCTTTTCTTACTCACCCGGTGACTTTTGGTGGAGAGGTCGTTCACCCTAATCCGAGCGAGCAGCTGCCTTCGGAAGGGCAGATGAAGATTAATGGCCACGACGAGAGCGACCCTATGGATATCGAGCCTTTATCTCTTGAGTACGAAGAGGAGTTTGACCCCGAGGAGCTGCCTTGGCCGTCAGACTGGAGTGACACTGACCAGGAGTAGGCCTCTAGGTTAATATATCTTTTGGAGCATAGGATGAGTCAAGCGATGTATTCTTTTGATAGCCTTGTATTCCTAATGCTGATTGTATATGCTTATATATGTATGGCAGTGGTTGATCTTGTGTTTAACTCTCTCTTCTACCCCATTCTCTTGTATGCTTGTATAGGTTTGAATATCGCTTTTGCTATTGTGCATTTTGGTGTGCGTCATTTGGTTGCGGTAAAATCCCGGGTTGTCATTTGCGTGGGCTAATTCGGACTTGGTGGCGGGGATGTTGTGTATCCATAGGGTTTGAGGCGTGGGACATTAGGTACAAACCAAAAAAAGGACACTACAAAAAAATCACGACCTATACTCAAAAGAGAGGATACACAACTAGGGAATCTAAAAACATCATCAAACCTCGTCCTACTCGGAGGTCGGGAGCTCCTCATGGTGAACTCTATAGGCATTGAGGGGATCACTCTCCATCAGGTCTACACCAGCAAGCTCCATTAAAACATCCATTGACCTATTATCGGTCTTGCCATCAAAAAGACAAAAATTAGGGCCGAGTTCCCATCCATCTACATCAAAAACTTGGGATCTCGGGCCCCTTAAAGAGGTTTAGAAGTCGTGTCTCCAATCTTACCACATCCATGCCTCAAAAATGATGGGGCTCTAGGGTTTCGTTTCCCCACATCGATCCACACAGTACTTGTGACAGTCTAAAAAAAATTCGACCCATTGTCGGAATTCTAAAAACGAATGGAAAATGCTTCGTTAATACACTCTGGTCGACGCTCACTCAGGAATTAGCTACCCTGGGATGGGACCAACGAAGGGGAAAGGCTATCTGGGAATTTTTTCCCAATCAGCAAAGCCCGTTGGTCTGAGACTAAGGACAGAGTCGGTATATAATGAAAATTGACCACAAAATTGAAATCCGACATTGGACAATCGAATTAGTAGGATAAAACACAATGAAGAAATGAAAAAATCAGTTTCAGAAAATGTCGTCTGAAAGGTCAGATAGCCGGTGCACGTCGAGAAGCAAGACGTGAATGAAAAAATTACCGAAAATGCCCCCGGTAAATGCTCAGTCCTTAGAATTAGATAAAATTAGGATTTTTGGGGATAGAATCGATAGGGACCGACACCAAAATCCAGTCCAAGATCCGTTGGCGCTCGGGACCTGATCGGTGCATTTGGCACGCAAATCGAGGCAAGTCAAAATCAGATGTCACATCAATCAAATCAAATCAATCAAATCAATCAATTCATGGTTCAATTCCCAATGCCATCAATCAAGTACAATGTCAACTCAAGTACACTTGTCATAAACCTAATCTTCCACCTAACCCACTATTAGATTTATTTGGAATTTACACATTATAAATCTCTCCCTCACTCTCTCTCCTCCCCCTCCATTTTCGGCCGAAGAACTCCTTGCCTCTTCTCTCCCTCACGGCCCCCTCTCGGCTCGCGTGCTCCGCCACCGTCCGCCGCCCGTCCGCCCGTGAAACGCCGCCGCCGTCCAGCCCCCGTTCCGCCTCCACGACGCCTAGGTGAGTCCCTCAAGCTCCCCTCCTTGCTGTTTCGTGGCCTTGGAGGCCCCATCCAAGCCGCCCCGACCTCACCCTCTCATCCTCTCTCTCGGTTCCAGCTCGTCCGCCGCCCGCCTTCGTCGCCGCCGTTCGCCACCAACGGCCACCGTTCGCCTTCACCAGCCATTATCCTCGGTTGTGAGTCCCCTAGCCCCTTCTCCTTCTCATTCCCGTGGGCCGTGAGCCACCATAGGCGGCCGAATCTTCGCCGTCGCTCACTCTCCCTCTCGGTCCCCCGTGTAGCCGTGCCACCGTCCGTCGTTCCCACCACCATCCGACCGCCGTGCCTCATCCTCGACCACCCACGCTCCTTGGTAAGTACCCGAGCTTAGTTGTCTTCGTTTCCCTTAGCATTGGACCCCATTTGTTGAACCAAACCGGCCGTTCCTCCTAGGCCGAGAAGACCATCGCCGGACCGCCCCATTCCCGTTGTTGTCGCCGCCGTGTCCAGCCCCACCGGTAAGCTCCAACCTCTAATCTTGGCTTAGGCTAGTAGTATGTGTGTGTGAGATTGGTATTAGTGGTAATCAAGGTGATTATGGCTTAATATGTGCAATTGGGCTTAATTGCGCATTAAGTTAATTATGTATTTGTGATTGGGCCTAAGGTGTGGGCTGATGACATGGTAATTGGACCTTGAAAGGCTATGTATGGGCCGAATGGGGGATATAGGCGTGAGGTGTGATGGGCCAAAGCAAACTAGTAGGCTTGGGGACCTAATTCTCTACTAATTGGGCCTAAACAAATCATAATGGACCTAAATTGACTAATGGGCCACACATGGACGAAAATTTGTATTAATTGGGCCCAAATTACAAATTGGAATGTTAAGGTATAAGGCCCAATAGTATACATGGGCTTAGGACATCGGATTGGGCCTAAAATGACCTAATTGGGCTTAATAGGCTAGTCCTTGAAAATGGGCTTGGCCCTACGCGAATTTAATTATAATAATGGGCCCGAATTATATATTTGATTTTAGAATTAATTCATGGGCCTATGATTGGTCAATGGGCCTTGAACTAATTGGACCCAACTTAATTTAATAGGCCCAACTTGGGTTAATGGGCCTAACCCACTTCATTGGACCTTGAATCTTATTGGGCCCAACTTGACTAATGGGCTTAAAACACTGTAATGGGCCGACTTACCCTAGTGGACCTAACTACTGTTGTGGCCTTGAGCCTTAGAACGGGCTGTAGGCCCATTCGAACCTGAATCCACTAAATAGGCCTTAAACCAAGTTAAGCCTAATTCAACTACACCCGAGGGGTTATTAAAACACTGAATCATTAGTCGTGGGTTACCGACTCCCAGGGAGCTAACATGGGCGTTTGGGCTTAGGCCGAGTTACTGAGTCCGTTAGGACGGGATTCCAATTCATATGGGTTTAACCAGAGAGATAGTATGAGGGAGTCTAATGAGCCTGTCTGGCCGAGGAATCGTGTGTGGGGCACTAGATCTCTCATGGTTTGGCTTGACGAGCACGTGATTACTTTGATGACTTCTTGATGTGCTCTGTACTTGTGCTTATATACCATTGCATGCATGCTCTATGTCTGAATTGCTGGTTGCAATCATGTGGGCCCCGCATACATTGAGAGCATGGCATGAGTCACCAGAGATGTGACAAGAGAAGGTGCCCCAGAGGCGTTGTTACGCGGGGGAAATGGAGGGAAAAGGGAGTAACTAACGTAAGGCGTCAGATACGCAGTTGTGAAATTTGCCGTGTGGCACTGTTGGATGAGCCCTTATGGGAATTGGAGTAATAGACGGGTATGATCCATTGGGATCCGTTATGGCCGGTTGAGGCCTGTATCAGCTTGCATATGGCATCATGTTTGACTGTTTCTTGTGCCCGTCTGTGTAATATGACTATATTGCTATGAATTGCACGTTTGTCATGCATGTTGGGATCTGGTACCGAGGGTAACTGAGAGTGCCTTAACCTTGGATCACAACCCTAGCCTTCTGGATAGGACCGACCCCACTCGTATACGCTATCCTACGCTAGGATTAGCGGTGAGCTTGCTGAGTCCTCGACTCACTGGCTGTGGTTGCCTCATTTTACAGATCTAGGTCACCCGTGATGGCTGCACCACCGATGCTTTTTGGACTGCCAGTGCAGATGGATACCCAGATCACCCTCCATTTTGATATGCATGCTGTGATGTGGCATAGGCATGTGACGACTGTACTAGTAGATCAGGGTGGACCCTACCTTGTACCCATAGATTCGAGGCCTGGTATAGGGAGGGCCTGTATGGCTTTGAGGGACCCCAGAGAGATTCTCCGATCCCTATGGAGGACGACCCGATCCTGTTGCAGCCAGCCGAGTATGGTGGCGAGGTGATCGATCCCGACCTCCTGCAGGAGCTGCCGTCCCCAGGACGTTCTGAGATTGACGGCCACGAGGAGGGTGACGCTATGGATACTGATGAGGAGGATCCCGAGGAGGACCCAGAGGAGGATCCCGAGGAGGACCTCGAGGAGGAGCCTGAGGAGGACTGAGTCCTACTGCCGCTGGTCAGACTTTTGGATGTAGTGAGAGCGTAGGTGTCCGACCATAGGTTGAGATTTTCTTTTGGAGGTCTGTACTTAACGCTCGATTATATATATATTGTTGTGTCCCTTTTGTAAAAGTATTCTTATCCTTCCGTACTACCCTATATCTGAGCATGTATGCATGTGTAGAAGGCACGCTTCCGCAGGTTTCAGGTTTTGCGCTAGACCATAGCGTCGTCTGGCCGCGATGTCCGTCCTGGGCCGTCGCTAGTCGTAGGCCAGGCGTACGCAGGGTTCTTCACGATATGAGCAGGGATGTCGCGGGCTCGATTGGGGTTCGGGGCGTGACAGTACTAAGGCACTTAATATACACAGCTCCACTCCATGTAAGATACACGGTCACCTCCCTCTCTACTTTTCTCGTTATCCCATGGAATATCGAGAGGGGATTCATTCTTACAGTTGGGGATCTAAAAGGTTGGGGAAATATAACTGTAAGAATACATCTCAGTAAACCTAACCCTAAGTCTAGTTCAGGACATCACAAACCTCTAGATCAACTCTAAGAGCGCATCCTAGGCGCTTACAATCGATTAACCAACAACAAAGACAAATGATGGTAGGAAGCCCAAATTGACTAAGTATACATGTGGTTCAATCATAGACATCAATAACAAGTTCAAATACATGCATATACCATGCTCAAACCCCATTTTATTTTTATCAACACAATTCGGATCTTTCGTGACAATCACTCTCATGCTTCAACCCGCATACACACCTCATTGCGTGAAGACTCAGGTTGGTACATCTCCTCAATTTAGTGTACCCGCAAATACACCTCCGGTGCGCATAAGACCTAAGTATACAGTAACATCCTGGTTATTGCAACCCGACCCTCGGAGAGGGGATGAAAAGGGCTGACTAATGGATTGTTAGGCCCGTTTTAAGATCAGGGCTTCGCTGGGGTTCTCCCAAGCCCATATCAAATCGCGATGGGTTTATCAAGTTCGACCTTAGTGTAATTGGTGACATATGCATCATTATACGTGCAATTTAGAGTCACCACCAATTTGTTGGATTTCTAGCGGTCCCGGGCGCTCATCACATATATAAAAAAAACATATCATATGCGTAGCAAAAGAAAATAATTCAAATGGCGCCTTAGATCGTCTTAGAAGTCATCGTATACTTTAATCGAAAATCAAACTTTCTAAAGTTAGTTTAGAAACGTACATGGATAATAGAGGTTGGATGCGACTCTACTTCTTTGTCCTCGAGCCCAAGAGGTATCAGACCTCTAGTTCAGATACGCCCCGACACCTGTGCGACCTTGAAGACGGAGATTCGGAGAAACGGTCCTCGGATTATGCTAGTAATCCTCGCGGCGTCTCAATCCGAACCCTTCATTTTCAACCAATGGAAACACAAACTTTGTGTATGCGCATTGATCGATTCTCGAGCTCACTTTTTCACTAGATTTGGCACGTATATGTGTGTTCCTCTCAAGTGCCTAACCCCTTTGCTTAAGGCCCCTTCACCCCTATTTATAGGGGATGGAAAAGGGAGAGAGAGAGAGAGAGAGGGGGAAGGGCGTTGTAAATCGCCCCTCTAAACCGCCTTACGTGGCGGCCCATTAGGAGGCCGCTACGTATCCTTCCCATGGCCAGCTGGACGCTGGTCAAAGGCGGTCAAACGGCCTTTGACCAGCCATGTGGGCCCGCCCATTGGGTGGTGGTCAAAGGCGGCAATTTAGTGGCCTTTGACCAGCTCGTCGACTAGAATTGGGCGCCTATTTGAGATGTCCAAATGGCATAATTTTTAGCGGCGATTCTCATCCACGGACTCTAGACATTCTAGATTTCAAGTCCCTCGAGTTTCGTAATCAAATCACGTCGTTTGACGTGCCAAACGTCTCTGTTAAACGGATAGAAATTACTATCCTACTCTTGACATTTTCTAGATGATAACTTTCTTATCCTCTCTATTGGATAACTATTCTTATCCAACGATGATGCAGATATGATGTAACCATTACATCATTGAAGACATCATCCTAATGTCATGCTTGTGTCATCTATTTCGTCCTTTAGTGAGCATTAGAAAAGAGAAACGAATCAATCCGTTTCATCATTTTGACTATCCAAATAGTCTTATTGCATTCTCCTAATCTCGTCTTCGTTATGGACGTCGCCAGATGTTAGTTAAGGCGTGTGACATTCCTAGGTTCACCCCTGAACTGGCAGTGAGATTCCTCAAGGAATTGATCGTCCCAAATCAATCTTTAGATCCCACAGATCGTGAGTGACGTCTAACAACATATCACGATCACCCAGTCAGAATGAAGTATGAGGACAAAGTGAACCTGTTGGCCTTGGTTCGGTATTATTCAGTCCTTCTGTCTTACCATATCCCGGTCGAATGAGGGCCATGGATATCTAAGTCAAACCCACAGATTCGATCATATGCACAAATCTATCTGACGTGCATCCGGTGAGACACTTCTCGACTTCTGCTTTGGCCAAGGACTTTCTA
This sequence comes from Psidium friedrichsthalianum, assembly GCA_019149425.1. Classification (NCBI taxonomy): domain Eukaryota; kingdom Viridiplantae; phylum Streptophyta; class Magnoliopsida; order Myrtales; family Myrtaceae; genus Psidium; species Psidium friedrichsthalianum. Next base: position 81 of record JAGVVM010023078.1, on the reverse strand, counting down.
ATGCACCGTCACGAATATATCGCATAGGACATCAACCTCATCTAATGAGGAGACAGATCTCAACTGTTGCGATATGCCTAA
>JAGVVM010023071.1:0-15484 GCA_019149425.1 Psidium friedrichsthalianum | reverse complement strand
AATACGTGTTGGTCGGTTTCTTCCTAAAAGAGGCAAAAGAGTGGGAAAACCATAAAGTGAGAAACTCAGGATGACAGAACCTCGCAAGTACCATTGTCCCACAAAATGGAGCTCAATGTCATGAGTTTCCTTAGTTTGAATCTTTATCACTCCTCTCAAGAAAACTTTCGGTTATAACAAAACTCGCCCAACCATCCATCAAGGGAGTTTTACATGCATTAAGGAAACGGTTCCTTCCTTGCTTTGTCTCGCCTTCCCTTCACGAACAAGCTTGCTAGCACGGTGGCCACGCCACGTGAATGGTTAAGGGGCCCTCGACGAGCTGAGCTGAGCTGAGCTGAGCCGAGCTGAGCCGAGCTTTCCCCTTCCCTTTCTTCCTTTTCATAAGCTCTCGATGAGCGAAACGGCTCCGCACGGCGGCTTAGTGTCTCTAGTCGCCCATTTCCTTCTCAGTTTGTGGGGATATCTTTACTCTCATGTGCTCTGCGAGGTGGGTATAACATTATCACGTAAACATGTTCAATACCGAGAATCTCAAACCTACCTGTCAAAACTAATTTTCAATGTTTGGATTTGGAATGAATCGGGTCCCTTCATACAACATGGCGTCTAACACATATTTTTTTTGAAAGAGCCACTACGGGGACATCCAAAAAAACACACATAGATGCGTATGTGTGTAATTATTTGTTGGACTTTGCCAGCATAGCAATCTTTAGGTGACTGTGAAGATAATACAGTAGGTTGTGAAGCCACAAATTCTTAAAAGAATGGATCCCACGTTATTTTTAATTAATGGTTATCTGTTTTTTTGCGGCGAAAAAAAACTGTTGACATAATGGCCTATATAATCAATTCCCATCTTTGTTTGTTTGAGTGCACCACGCACGAGTTTTTGCCGATGGATCATTAGACTCATGACGCGCTTCGCTATCCCACCGCAAATATAACGAGTTTTTCTATATTTATGCGGTTAGATTTTGCCTCTAACCATGTGGAATGAGAAACAAGAAGACACTTTTTAAAAAAAAAAATTCTTTTCTTTATTGCTCCTTCGTTTTTTTTTTCTATTCTAAACAATAAAGAGGCATGGGTATGGAGATTCCTAACTATTTAGAGACACAACAATTTGCAAGCGGTTGGTGAGATTCGAATGATGTGATTAAATTCTAACATCCCAATCAATGCACCAACCTTGAGAGTAAACACGGCTTCGCAACAACGTATTGGATTATTTGGTGTTATTGCTTCGGGGTTCTTTTCTTCTTCTTCTTTTTTTCCCGTCGAATTATCGCTTGGGTTCAAGCGTTATATTTTTAGAGCACTTTGGAGCAACATCGTAGAATGCAGTCTAAAAACTGGCCTGAACACTACCTGACGCTTAAACAATAAAAGGCCCGACGTTATGGAAGCAAGGGTTTTAGGCGGGCCAGGCGGGGCTAGACTAGATTCAACTTTGGACTCTATGGATTCAAAAAATTTTACGCCCGTTGTATTTGTGCCGCCAAGCCTAAGATTTAGGGCTTGTTTGATACGTTTCTGTTTTAAAAAAGTGATTCTGATTAAAATTACTTTTTTTATTCTGTTCTTTTAGAGAATCAGAATGTGTTGGTAACTCCATAAAATTTTGATTTTTGGTCCAAAAGTGATCCTAAAAAAGTGTCGTGGAAAGAATATGAGAAGTTTATTGTTGAAAAGTGATCCTAGAAAAGTGTTCTTTTTTTTTAGAAACAACTTTTTTTGTTTTTGATTTTTGATCCAAAAGTATTCCCGAGAGCAGAATCAGAATCAAAATTATTTGCGTTACTAAGGGCTTGCATGGTAACCATTCTGTTTCGAAAAACTGATTTTGATTAAAATGACTTTTCCGATTCTGTTTCTGAAGAGTTTTAAAGAACCAGAAACGCGTTTGATAACTGCATAAAATTTCTGTTTCCGAAAAAACTGTTACTCTTCCTAATTTTTTTCATTTAAGTCAAATAATTATGTAGTTACTTTGTAAAATTTTATCCTAAATTGAAGACTAATTTCCAATGCACACCAAAATAATTTAAAATACATTTATTTTTTAGCATGTCATAATAAATGAAACACAAATTTAATACATGACGTTTGAAATTCGATCAAAGCATGAGACACGTTCCCATATTAAGGACTCATTTTTTTGCTTTAAATGTTGTGTTGTCTAAATACATACAAACATATCAGTCGAATAATCAATTATCCATTGAAAAAAAAAATCAAATTATCCTCCTTGATACGAAGACAAGTCCTTCACTATCATTTTGCAACTTCTATCCTAAATCCAAGTGGGTTTTTGGCTTCAGCTCCACGTGCAGATGGTCACATTTTGTGAAGCACGGCTACGAGTATATATGTTACCATTCACACGTTATATGCCCTCATCTTTTGTGATATTTTTTGTAGAAGAGTGAATCTATGAAATCTAAGAAATTTAGGTCCAAAATTATGAAAATGAGATCAAACTAGCCTAATCTAAGCTTCTTCTATTTTTAGGAATTTTCTAATTTTTTTTTGTGATTTTTTAAAAAATTTCCAATTTTTTCGATATTTTTATTTTTATTTTTATTATGTTGAGGAAAAGTGACGAGAGAACTAAAAGAAAAGTGAGAGGTGTGAAACTTCATTCTGTTTTGTGATTCTCAAAAGTGATTATTCTTTCAGAATCAACTTTTTTTTTGTTCTGGATTTTGCTCTAAAATTGATTCTGATTCTTTAAAATTGATTCTCGGAATAGAATCAGAATCAAAATTATTTGTGTTACTAAACATGATTCTAATTCTTTACTATTCCAGGAACAGAATCAGAGAATCAGAATGGTTACCATGCAGGCCCTAAACATTTTATGATCCTTTTGGTTCCCAAGAATAGAAATAGAGAAGCAGAAAAGTTACCAAAAGGCCCTTAGTAGTCTCGAACCGGGTTGACAAGTACCAAAAACAAAACAGACAAAAAAAAAAAACAACACTTTCTTAAGACCGAAAGATAAATATAAGGGTAAAATCGACCAAGCTACTAGCAAAGTAGATGTAAGGTCTCGAGATCAGTTTCTTACGTTTGCGTGTCGTGCAAAGTCGGTGGTCATATTATGGCGTTAAAAGTGTTGTTCGAAACAAGGAATTGAATCTGTAAACGCTAAATGCAGGGGCTTGCTGTGAACATGTTAAGAGATTCGACGGGTTTTGTTCATCGACACAGAGAAGGTGAAAGCTTCCAATTCTATCTAGCTAGAGTTGACCTTTGTTGAGATTGCTGTTGATCAGAGAGCTTGAGGATGAGGGCTATGCAATTGACCTCTACACGCATGGCAATACTTCTATTTAGAAATCAATTTCTAGCCGGCTATTGATTTCTCTACTTCTACTTTTGAGCAGAAGTTAAATTTTTTTTTCCTTCTGCTTCAGAATTTGATTTATGATCAAAGAAAAACGTCTGATAATAGGACAAAATTTCTAGCCAGATATTGATTTCTCTACTTCTGCTTTTGAGCAGAATTTTTTTTTTGTTTTACTTCTGCTTCAGAATTTGATTTATGATAAAAAAAAATGTCTGATAATAGGATAAAATTTCTACTTCTAAAATAGAATTTCGTTTAGTAATGGCTGAAAATTTCTACTTTTGGAATATTGTAACACAAAAATTTCTACAAAAAATTATTGTCTTTCGAATTCATTTTTAATTAATTTAAATTTCTTTAAAAAAAATTTCTATTATTAAAATATTATTTACTTTTTAAAATTTAAAATATTATTTTTTTTACTCCGGTAGCTAGAGAAAAAAACCTGGCAAAGGGGCGGTGGGCGGTGGGGGTTGGCGATGGTGGCAGTAGTGGTTGACGGCGATTGGCAGTGGTCGAGACGGTAGCTGGCGGCTAGCGGCAATGGTCGAGGTGAGCGACGGTGCTTGCAACAAGCAATGGTTGGCGGTGGGTGGAGGTGGGCAACAATAGTAGAGGCATGATTAGGAGAGAAAGGTGTAGAAAATGAAAAGAGGCTGAAGTGAGGGAGATATTGATATTTGAAAATTTCTACTTCTGAAAAAAAAAAAAGTAACTTTTTTTAATTTCTAAAATTGGCTAAAAAATAACTTCAGAAGCATAAATTTACTTCATAAGTAGAAATATAATGCTGTGTAACTAAACGAATTCTCCTTCAGAAGTTACATTATCAGACAGATTTTTTGTTCCTAAATCACTTAAATTCATTTCCAGAAGTGTTGCCATGTGCGCACTACAAGACCAGTTTCAACCTTTTCATATAATCGTTTCAGGAGATCAGGATATTCTTGAATATTACAAACTGATCAGCTATTAAATTGTTCACCGCATCTTTGATGAGGAACCTTAACTGCAGTGGACCGTACTGAAATGTTCAAAAGGCCGACTACTCTGCATTATCGTTTCGGAAGGCAAGTTGGCTGAAGGATTCATTTAACAATACGCACGCAGACTCATGATAATTGGCTGGAGAATTTAACAATTTATTCAGGGTCAAGCCATGGAATTGCAAAGCGACTGTGTTGAGTGAGTAAATTAGTTGGTTTTATAGCGTCGTCGGCGTTGTCGTAGATGGCCGTCGTTCTTCAAAACTAGAACTAAATCATGACCGTCTTCCTTGAGGCTAACTTATCGAGATAGTAAAGAACAAGATGTGACTGGAAGGTCCAAAGATAATTGTTCGGTACATACTCATGAGGGCAAAGGAACGCGATTTCGAGGAGTCCTATGTTTCTCATGTAGTGGAAGTTTCATCTCTCCGACGGACGAATACGGATATGACGAGATTCAACAAGACTCATATTAACTTCATGAAAAACAGTGGGAATCCAAACAAGCAACATGCACGTTCAAATGAATTACAGGACACCAATACATGGGATTAAAGGCAACTTTTAGCAGAAGAAATTCCCAGTAATGGAGCCGACAACAACGTTTGCCGCGACCTTGGCCAGGATGGAGTAAATCCTCTTCCGGTTGTCGCTTCCGCTCGTGGACATCGACCCTCCGCCGTTGATCGGCATGCCGGTATAGATAGGTTGATAGACGACAGGTTGATATGGAACTCCCACGACGTACCGTACTGCCTGTGATGATACTTAGGCACTGGAGCAGTCCCGATCTGGCGACCCGCCACTGGCTCTTGGAACGCGCACTCCAGATGGACGTCAGCGCGGCACGGCTCGCAGGAGTACCGCCAGGAACCGCACAACCGCCGACAGACCGCGCAATTCCGCGGCTTGGCAGGCTGGAGTGTGAGGAGTGGTGGGGGTGCGCGGCGTGCTCCACCGAAGCCGGCAGCTCCGTGCACAGCGGGTGGATGTCGAACCTGCACGCCGGCACGTGTAGTACAGACCATTAACCACCTCGCCGCAGAGATCGCAGACCATGCCAAGGGACTGGTTGACGAGGGCGAGCGGGTGGGCCGGGTGGAGGTGGGAGGAGAGCGTGTCAGGGCACGTGGCGCAGCGTTCGTGGAGGTCAAAGGTGCAGCCGGAGCAGCGGTAACGCTTCCCGTGGCCGAGGGCGTTGCAACCATCGCACTCGAACTCCTTGGCGATGTAGACCTCGTGGAGAGGGTGATCGGGATGCAAGAAGTGGCGCAACACCATGGAAGCTTGTGGTAGTGGCGCTTGAGCTTGAGAGGTCGTCAATGGTGCCATGCTCTCTCTCCCTCTCTCTTTCTCTCTCTCTCTCTCTGTGACGGAGGAAGAAGACTTTGGTGAAGTCTTCGCCTTGTTGTTATTTTAAAACATTCAAGAAAGGTCTCCGTTCCTCTGTCCTAGCGAGGGTGGCCTGCATATTATATTTCTTGTGTCGAGAAAGGGACAGAGAACTCACAAGTTCTTATAAAAATGAATGGTAATAAAAAGTATTTCCATCATTTATAAAAATATTTAAATATAAATTATTAACAATAATAAAAATATTTTTCACTAACTAATTATTTTAAGTGATACAAATAATCATTTATAGAAAAATATTTTCTAAATCATTCTTTTTTTTTATAAAATAAACGGAGCCTCAACTCATTAACATTCAATAGTGGGCCAAAAAATAATTGGTATTAGGGAGCCTTTGGAAGATTCTTAATATATTAATATTATAAATTTCTTTTGGAAATTTCTATTTTAAAAAATGCGATAAATATTTAGATCTAAAGGGCGAAGGCCACCGGGAGCCTCGCTTAGCGCGTGAACATTTCATTTGAAAAATCAATTAACTATTTATATATTGTGTGAGTTAGATTCCATAAATATTTGGATCTAGAGGGCGGAGACCACCGGTAGCCTCGCTTAGCAGCGCAGAACATTTTCATTTGCAAAATCACTTAACCAACAATATGTTGTGTAAGTCTGGTGAGACGGCGACTGCTAGAGGTTGAGACGAGGATTCTCTATTTAAATATCTCAACTTATTCTCAGACATTAATTCATTTCAAAGCGATATGTATCCATATTTGAGATATTTCAAGACACACTTTGACGTACGATATACGTTAAAGGATCCAAATTCCTATGAATCGATGGGAATTAGGGATGGCAGACTAGAGTGGACCGAAATAGATCTTCTTCTTTAATTATTTTTTAAATTTGTTTTGATTGCTTAAATAATCAATTTCCAAATTTTCGTTTTACCTTGTAAATAAACTTTCTAATCAATATAATTTTCCTCTTTCCATGATCCAAATAAAAAACGTGGATCCTCAAAATTCACATGCAGTTTGATGTTACGCTCACAATTGACATATCAAAATGAGTTACAAATGCATTTCTTAACTCATATTTGATGAGTTGAATTCTTATATAAGTTGGCTATATTTAGTAGTGAGTTATAAATGGGTTTAGAATAATAATAATAATAATAATAATAATAATAATAATAATATGAGTGTGAAATGGGTTCACAATTTACTTAGACATAACCCATCTCTATAACTGATCTTGCGCTTGCTCACTCTCATTGATCTTGCGTTTGCTCACTCTATGTTCACCTCAATTTGGATATGAATTTTTCTATATTTGGTTAAATTTTCGCAATATGGATCGAGATTGAATATGTGTCACTAAATTTGTATTACATAGAAGTGGTCAAAAGAGGTTAATTGGGTCAATTTGGGTTGGGTTATTTACGACCCGGCTAACCCAGCTGTTTGACTGGTCTACCTACGACACAAGTCCTTCTTGCCCAATGGGCCCGCGGTTCGATTAAAACTTCCATCTCCCGTTTGGGTTTAGGCAGGCTCGATTCCGGTTCGGTCGTACAGTTTTAACCGGTCCAGACCGTTGACTCATCCCATCTTCACGCGCCGGGCCAGTCACACACTTTCGCTCTCGCTCTCGGGGTCATCGTTGCTTCGGAACCAAGCGCTAGGGCTCGTTCTTTCAGAAACGATTAGAAAAATCCCCACATCTTGATCATTCATCGCACGATGACTCTCTTCTTTACCTGATCAAACGAACTAGTCACGCAGAGCACACTCTTCTCCGTCGATCTTCTCGCAGCTGTCTCTTCCTCGCATGGAAGATTCCTACACCGGCCTCCCCACCAGCCACCTGCTGGGCTCCGTCCCTGTACGGTCTCCTTTTACTCTGGTTCTCTCCTCATTTGCTTTATTGATGAAATTAATCGGTGAACGTAGTCCTCGTGCGTGTGATCTTGCTTGTTGGTCATTGCTGATTTCTGTTTCGATGAAGACGGGAGTAGTGTTGGTTCTTACTTCGTTTTCATCCGAAACAGAAAAATCAGCAATGACTAAACAACAAGTCACCAAATTACACCAAATAATCAACCACGAGGACTACGTTCACGATTAATTTCATCAATAAAGCAAATGAGGAGAGAAACCAGAGAAAAGGAGACCGTACAGGGCGGAGCCCAGCAGGTGGCTGGTGGGGAGGCCGGTGTAGGAATCTTCCATGCGAGGAAGAGACAGCTGCGAGAAGATCGACGGAAGAAGAGTGTGCTCTGCGTGACTAGTTCGTTTGATCAGGTAAAGAAGAGAGTCATCGTGCGATGAATGATCAAGATGTGGGGATTTTTCTAATCTTCTGAAAGAACGAGCCCTAGCGCTTGGTTCCGAAGCAACGATGACCCGAGCGAGAGCGAGAGCGAAAGTGTGTGACTGGCCCGGCCGCGTGAAGATGGGATGAGTCAACGGTCTGGACCGGTTAAAACTGTACGACCGAACCGGAATCGAGCTGCCTAAACCCAAACGGGAGATGGAAGTTTTAATCGACCGCGGGCCCATTGGGCAAGAAGGACTTGTGTCGTAGGTAGACCAGGTCAAACAGCTGGGTTAGCCGGGTCGTAAATAACCCAACCCAAATTGACCCAATTAACCTCTTTTGACCAACTTCTATGTAATACAAATTTAGTGACACATATTCAATCTCGATCCATATTGCGAAAATTTAACCAAATATAGAAAAATTCATATCCAAATGAGGTGAACATAGAGTGAGCAAAACGCAAGATCAAATGAGAGTGAGCAAGTACAAGATCATATAGAGATGGGTTATGTCTAAGTAAATTGTGAACCCATTTCACACTCATATTATTATTATTATTATTATATTATTATATTATTATTCTAAACCATTTATAACTCACTACTAAATATAGCCAACTTATATAAGAATTCAATTCATCAAATATGAGTAAGAAATGCATTTGTAACTCATTTTGATATGTCAATGTGAGCGTAACATTCAAACTGCATGTGAATTTTGAGGATCCACGTTTTTTATTTGGATCATGGAAAGAGGAAAATTATATTGATTAGAAAGTTTATTTACAAGGTAAAACGAAAATTTGGAAATTGATTATTTAAGCAATCAAAACAAATTTAAAAAATAATTAAAGAAAGAAGATCTATTTCGGTCCACTCTAGTCTGCCATCCCTAATTCCCATCGATTCATAGGAATTTGGATCCTTTAACGTATATCGTACGTCAAAGTGTGTCTTGAAATATCTCAATATGGATACATATCGCTTTGAAATGAATTAATGTCTGAGAATAAGTTGAGATATTTAATAGAGAATCCTCGTCTCAACCTCTAGCAGTCGCCGTCTCACCAGACTTACACAACATATGTTGGTTAAGTGATTTTGCAAATGAAAATGTTCATGCGCTGCTAAGCGAGGCTACCGGTGGTCTCCGCCCTCTAGATCCAAATATTTATGGAATCTAACTCACACAATATATAAATAGTTAATTGATTTTGCAAATGAAAATGTTCACGCGCTAAGCGAGGCTCCGGTGGCCTTCGCCCTTTAGATCTAAATATTTATCGCATTTTTTTAAATAGAAATTTCCAAAAGAAATTTATAAATATTATATGATTAAGAATCTTCCAAAGGCTCCCTAATACCAATTATTTTTGGCCCACTATTGAATGTTAATGGAGTTGAGGCTCCGTTTATTTTATAAAAAAAAAAGAATGATTTAGAAAATATTTTTCTATAAATGATTATTTGTATCACTTAAAATAATTAGTTAGTGAAAATATTTTATTATTGTTAATAATTTATATTTAAATATTTTTATAAATGATGGAAATACTTTTATTACTATTCATTTTTATAAGAACTTGTGAGTTCTCTGTCCCTTTCTCGACACAAGAAATATAATATGCGGGCCACCCTCGCTAGGACAGAGAAACGGAGACCTTTCTTGAATGTTTTAAAATAACAACAAGGCGAAGACTTCACCAAAGTCTTCTTCCTCCGTCACAGAGAGAGAGAGAGAGAGAAAGAGAGAGAGGGAGAGAGAGCATGGCACCATTGACGACCTCTCAAGCTCAAGCGCCACTACCACAAGCTTCCATGGTGTTGCGCCACTTCTTGCATCCCGATCACCCTCTCCACGAGGTCTACATCGCCAAGGAGTTCGAGTGCGATGGTTGCAACGCCCTCGGCCACGGGAAGCGTTACCGCTGCTCCGGCTGCACCTTTGACCTCCACGAACGCTGCGCCACGTGCCCTGACACGCTCTCTCCCACCTCCACCCGGCCCACCCGCTCGCCCTCGTCAACCAGTCCCTTGGCATGGTCTGCGATCTCTGCGGCGAGGTGGTTAATGGTCTGTACTACACGTGCCGGGCGTGCAGGTTCGACATCCACCCGCTGTGCACGGAGCTGCCGGCTTCGGTGGAGCACGCCCGCGCACCCCCACCACCTCCTCACACTCCAGCCTGCCAAGCCGCGGAATTGCGCGGTCTGTCGGCGGTTGTGCGGTTCCTGGCGGTACTCCTGCGAGCCGTGCCGCGCTGACGTCCATCTGGAGTGCGCGTTCCAAGAGCCAGTGGCGGGTCGCCAGATCGGGACTGCTCCAGTGCCTAAGTATCATCACAGGCAGTACGGTTACGTCGTGGGAGTTCCATATCAACCTGTCGTCTATCAACCTATCTATACCGGCATGCCGATCAACGGCGGAGGGTCGATGTCCACGAGCGGAAGCGACAACCGGAAGAGGATTTACTCCATCCTGGCCAAGGTCGCGGCAAACGTTGTTGTCGGCTCCATTACTGGGAATTTCTTCTGCTAAAAGTTGCCTTTAATCCCATGTATTGGTGTCCTGTAATTCATTTGAACGTGCATGTTGCTTGTTTGGATTCCCACTGTTTTTCATGAAGTTAATATGAGTCTTGTTGAATCTCGTCATATCCGTATTCGTCCGTCGGGAGAGATGAAACTTCCACTACATGAGAACATAGGACTCCTCGAAATCGCGTTCCTTTGCCCTCATGAGTATGTACCGAACAATTATCTTTGGACCTTCCAGTCACATCTTGTTCTTTACTATCTCGATAAGTTAGCCTCAAGGAAGACGGTCATGATTTAGTTTCTAGTTTGAAGAACGACGGCCATCTACGACAACGCCGACGACGCTATAAAACCAACTAATTTACTCACTCAACACAGTCGCTTTGCAATTCCATTGGCTTGACCCTGAAATAAATTGTTAAATTCTCCAGCCAATTATCATGAGTCTGCGTGCGTATTGTTAAATGAATCCTTCAGCCAACTTGCCTTCCGAAACGATAATGCAGAGTAGTCGGCCTTTGAACATTTCAGTACGGTCCACTGCAGTTAAGGTTCCTCATCAAAGATGCGGTGAACAATTTAATAGCTGATCAGTTTGTAATATTCAAGAATATCCTGATCTCCTGAAACGATTATATGAAAAGGTTGAAACTGGTCTTGTAGTGCGCACATGGCAACACTTCTGGAAATGAATTTAAGTGATTTAGGAACAAAAATCTGTTGATAATGTAACTTCTGAAGGAGAATTCGTTTAGTTACACAGCATTATATTTCTACTTATGAAGTAAAATTTATGCTTCTGAAGTTATTTTTTAGCCAATTTTAGAAATTAAAAAAAGTTACTTTTTTTTTTTCAGAAGTAGAAATTTTCAAATATCAATATCTCCCTCACTTCAGCCTCTTTTCATTTTCTACACCTTTCTCTCCTAATCATGCCTCTACTATTGTGCCCACCTCCACCCACCGCCAACCATTGCTTGTTGCAAGCACCGTCGCTCACCTCGACCATTGCCGCTAGCCGCCAGCTACCGTCTCGACCACTGCCAATCGCCGTCAACCACTACTGCCACCATCGCCAACCCCCACCGCCCACCGCCCCTTTGCCAGGTTTTTTTCTCTAGCTACCGAGTAAAAAAAATAATATTTTAAATTTTAAAAAGTAAATAATATTTTAATAATAGAAATTTTTTTAAAGAAATTTAAATTAATTAAAAATGAATTCGAAAGACAATAATTTTTTGTAGAAAATTTTTGTGTTAACAATATTCCAAAAGTAGAAATTTTCAGCCATTACTAAACGAAATCTATTTTAGAAGTAGAAATTTTATCCTATTATCAGGACATTTTTTTTATCATAAATCAAATTCTGAAGCAGAAGTAAAACAAAAAAAAAATTCTGCTCAAAAGCAGAAGTAGAGAAATCAATATCTGGCTAGAAATTTTGTCCTATTTATCAGACGTTTTTCTTTGATCATAAATCAAATTCTGAAGCAGAAGGAAAAAAAAAATTTAACTTCTGCTCAAAAGTAGAAGTAGAGAAATCAATAGCCGGCTAGAAATTGATTTCAAAATAGAAGTATTGCCATGCGTGTAGAGGTCAATTGCATAGCCCTCATCCTCAAGCTCTCTGATCAACAGCAATCTCAACAAAGGTCAACTCTAGCTAGATAGAATTGGAAGCTTTCACTTCTCTGTGTCGATGAACAAAACCCGTCGAATCTCTTAACATGTTCACAGCAAGCCCCTGCATTTAGCGTTTACAGATTCAATTCCTTGTTTCGAACAAACACTTTTAACGCCATAAGATGACCACCGACTTTGCACGACACGCAAACGTAAGAAAACTGATCTCGAGACCTTACATCTACTTTGCTAGTAGCTGGGTCGATTTTACCCTTATATTTTATCTTTCGGTCTTAAGAAAGTGTTGTTTTTTTTTTTGTTTGTTTTGTTTTGGTACCCCCCAAAACCCGGTTCGAGACTACTAAGGGCCTTTTTGGTAACTTTTCTGCTTCTCTATTTTATTCTTGGGAACCAAAAGGATCATAAACATGTTAGGGCCTGCATGGTAACCATTCTGATTCTCTGATTCTGTTCCCTGGAATAGTAAAGAATGAGAATCATGTTTAGTAACACAAATAATTTTGATTCTGATTCTATTCCGAGAATCAATTTTAAAGAATCAGAATCAATTTAGAGCAAAATCCAGAACAAAAAAAAAGTTGATTCTGAAAGAATAATCACTTTTGAGAATCACAAAACAGAATGAAGTTTCACACCTCTCACTTTTCTCTTTTAGTTCTCTCGTCACTTTTTCCTCAACATAATAAAAATAAAATAAAAATATCGAAAAAATTGGAAATTTTTTTAAAAATCACAAAAAAAAATTAGAAATTCCTAAAAATAGAAGAAGCTTAGATTAGGCTAGTTTGATCTCATTTTCATAATTTTGGACCTAAATTCTTAGATTTCATAGATATCACTCTTCTACAAAAAAATATCACAAAGATGAGGGATATAACGTGTGAATGGTAACATATATACTCGTAGCCGTGCTTCACAAAATGTGACCATCTGCACGTGGAGCTGAAGCCAAAAACCCACTTGGATTTAGGATAGAAGTTGCAAAATGATAGTGAAGGACTTGTACTTCGTATCAAGGAGGATAATTTGATTTTTTTTTTCAATGGATAATTTGATTATTCGACTGATATGTTTGTATGTATTTAGACAACACAACATTTAAAGCAAAAAAATGAGTCCTTAATATGGGAACGTGTCTCATGCTTTGATCGAATTTCAAACGTCATGTATTAAAATTTGTGTTTCATTTATTATGACATGCTAAAAAAATAAATGTATTTTAAATTATTTTGTGTGCATTGGAAATTAGTCTTCAATTAGGATAAAATTTTACAAAGTAACTACATAATTATTTGACTTAATGAAAAAAATTAGGAAGAGTAACAGTTTTCGAAACAGAAAATTTTATGCAGTTATCAAACGCGTTTCTGGTTCTTTAAAACTCATTCAGAAACAGAATCGGAAAAAGTCATTTTAATCAAAATCAGTTTTTCGAAACAGAATGGTTACCATGCAAGCCCTTAGTAACGCAAATAATTTTGATTCTGATTCTGCTCTGGGAATACTTTTGGATCAAAAAATCAAAAAACAAAAAAAAAAGTTGTTTCTAAAAAAAAAGAACACTTTTCTAGGATCACTTTTCAACAATAAACTTCTCATATTCTTTCCACGACACTTTTTTAGGATCACTTTGGACCAAAAATCAAAAATTTTATGGAGTTACCAAACACATTCTGATTCTCTAAAAGAACAGAATAAAAAAAGTAATTTTAATCAGAATCACTTTTTTAAAACAGAAACTTATCAAACAAGCCCTAAATCTTAGGCTTGGGCGGCACAAATACAACGGGCGTAAAATTTTTTGAATCCATAGAGTCCAAAGTTGAATCTAGTCTAGCCCCGCCTGGCCCGCCTAAAACCCTTGCTTCCATAACGTCGGCCTTTTATTGTTTAAGCGGTCAGGTAGTGTTCAGGCCAGTTTTTAGACTGCATTCTACGATGTTGCTCCAAAGTGCTCTAAAATATAACGCTTGAACCCAAAGCGATAATTCGACGGGGAAAAAAAAGAAGAAGAAGAAAAGAAACCCCGAAGCAATAACACCAAATAATCCAATACGTTGTTGGCGAAGCCGTGTTTACTCTCAAGGTTGGGGCATTGATTGGGATGTTAGAATTTAATCACATCATTCGAATCTCACCAACCGCTTGCAAATTGTTGTGTCTCTAAATAGTTAGGAATCTCCATACCCATGCCTCTTTATTGTTTAGAATAGAAAAAAAAAACGAAGGAGCAATAAAGAAAAGAATTTTTTTTTTTTTTAAAAGTGTCTTCTTGTTTCTCATTCCACATGGTTAGAGGCAAAATCTAACCGCCATAAATATAGAAAAACTCGTTATATTTGCGGTGGAAGCGAAGCGCGTCATGAGTCTAATGATCCATCGGCAAAACTCGTGCGTGGTGCACTCAAACAAACAAAGATGGGAATTGATTATATAGGCCATTATGTCAACAGTTTTTTTTCGCCGCAAAAAAACAGATAACCATTAATTAAAAATAACGTGGGATCCATTCTTTTAAGAATTTGTGGCTTCACAACCTACTGTAATTATCTTCACAGTCACCTAAAGATTGCTATGCTGGCAAAGTCCAACAAATAATTACACACATACGCATCTATGTGTGTTATTTTTGGATGTCCCCGTAGTGGCTCTTTCAAAAAAAATATGTGTTAGACGCCATGTTGTATGAAGGGACCCGATTCATTCCCAAATCCAAACATTGAAAATTAGTTTTGACAGGTAGGTTTGAGATTCTCGGTATTGAACATGTTTACGTGATAATGTTATACCCACCTCGCAGAGCACATGAGAGTAAAGATATCCCCCAAACTGAGAAGGAAATGGGCGACTAGAGACACTAAGCCGCCGTGCGGAGCCGTTCGCTCATCGAGAGCTTATGAAAAGGAAGAAAGGGAAGGGGAAAGCTCGGCTCAGCTCGGCTCAGCTCAGCTCAGCTCAGCCGGTCGAGGGCCCCTTAACCATTCACGTGGCGTGGCCACCGTGCTAGCAAGCTTTGTTCGTGAAGGGAAGGCGAGACAAAGCAAGGAAGGAACCGTTTCCTTAATGCATGTAAAACTCCCTTGATGGATGGTTGAGGGCGAGTTTTGTTATAACCGAAAGTTTTCTGGGAGAGGAGTGATAAAGATTCAAACTAAGGAAAATCATGACATTGAGCTCCATTTTGTGGGACAATGGAACTTGCGAGGTTTGTCATCCTGATTCTCCACTTTATGGTTTTCCCACTCTATTTGCCTCTTTTAGGAAGAAGACAACGAA
>JAGVVM010023070.1:0-23296 GCA_019149425.1 Psidium friedrichsthalianum | reverse complement strand
TTTTTCTTGCCCTCCCCTGCGAATTATCAATCAGCTCAAGACCGTATCGCTTCTTCCTCACTCTATCTCTCTAGTCGCCCCCGCGTTCTCCCCTCTTGTCCCCCCTCCGCAGCACAAGACCGGAAATACGCCATCTCACCGAAGCATAGCCTGACGCCGAACAAGGGAGCCCGCATAGACCCCTCCTACTCGCCCCCGCTCTCCTTCACCCCTTCATCTTCCCCTTACATCTCCCTCACCACTCCCTACGTCATCCCTCTCCCTCGCCTTTCCCCGGCCAGCGATAAAAGTCCTTTTTTTACTCTTACTATCTCTCGGCGCTCCTTCAAACGGAAACTGACGACTTCCGCAAGAGGCATAGAGCCTAAAAAGTCACAAGTGTATAATTGGTTTTTCGTGTCAAAAAATAGTTTGAGTAAAAATTTTGTCACAGGTGTACAGTTTGGGGTGTTTCGTGGTCAAAAAAGAGTTTGGGGTAAAATTTGTCACGAGCGTACAGTTTGGGTTTTTCGTGGTATTCAACCCTTTTTAAATATTATCTAGAGAATAAAATGAACATAAATCAATTCTAATTAGATCATTTCTTTAGATTAGAATGGTTGCCGCCCTAAATATTTGTTCCATATCTTTGCTTATTGCCATTAAATTTCACATTCATTACCAATCTTCTTTATTTCAAGTATTATCACCTCGGTTGCTTGGAATTTCTGATTTAAACATAGATACGATCTTTTTAATCTTAGTTAGCATTGTGTTATTTAATAAATTAATTCGAAGTTTAAACCCGTTTAGTGCTAGAGTTTTAGGTTCTTAGCATTGTTTGTTTATAAATTGTTAAAAGCTTTTTATTTTGTTAGTTAGACGCAATATAACTTTGTGCCGTGTCATTTTGTCTTAGTATTTACTTTCACCGAATTCTTTTGGTGAAAATGTGGATAGAAGCCTAGAAAGTTTTATTGTTATCTCTTTTTGGCTACTTGAGAATAGCAATGACGAAACTTTATAATGTCATTTTCCTTCCAAAGATTCTTTGAGGAAAATTTTTAGAGTTTGTAGAAAGTTTAACAGTGTGGGACATGTGTCAACAATGAATAGGACCGCATGTGAAGTTCTCCTTGACGTCTCCAAACAATACATACGTTTTTTTTATTAGATTTGGGTGTGGTCAGTGTGGTTGGTCTTTTAGAAGATGTCCAGACCAATCGCATATCCGGACTCAGTTGTGGTTTAGCAGAAAGGAAAATTAAAGACCTTTGTTGTTTCTAGTTAATGATCGTTGTGCTGCTATTCGTTGTTACTAGATGAATTTTCAATCATTATTAGAGAGCAATCGCATGTACAAAAGAGATGAGCAATACTACCAAGACGTATCGTGTGACAAAGGTGATCTTAATAAATTGGGATTGGTATGACCTAACAGTTGGTATATGTCCGAACCAAGTTTATTGTTCCCGAACACTTAGAATAAGTTCATAACCAAATCCTCGAATTAGTGAACAAACAAGTTCTCCTCCCTCCTTTCTTGTCTCTTTCTTTTTGCTTTGAAGATGGCTTCCATTGGAAACAGAGCAATGTGACCCAGCAAAAACAGATCTTCACCATGTCTCACTAGGCAAGAGGGCTGCACATTCGGAAGATGGTATGATATCTGCATCCACATTTGACTTGCCATAGATAGAAGCAAGCATCATAAGATTCAATCGCCTCACGATTCTCTTGATTCTGCTGAATACCCAAGGATTTGGGAGCTTCTTATCCCTCCAACTCCATTGCCACTTCTTCATTGTAGCCGATTCCTCCCATTCAAATTTAAACACTTTTCGCAAGGTTAGCAACCGATTCAATCTCTTTCCTTCTTTCCTTCTTTCAATACTTGAGTATCAAGAAAGTCAAAAAAGCGATTCTCCTCTATCGAAATAATGAAATAGGTCAGCAAGGCTTCTCCCTTCTTTTTCTTAGCGACGAGATTTCCTTTTGCCTAGTTAAGAGTTCGAATAGGAATGACTCCAAAGTTATACACATGGATTTTATCTATAAATACTCTGGTTCTAGGTAACGAAAGTACCCTGCACCATTGTGGTTACATGAGCTTTGAGTTGTTCGATAGATACAATCAATAGAACTTATCACAATGATAAATGTTCTAGATAAACTGCCACCACTTTTGTCTGCTGCCGTCCGCCACCACCACCCATCCTCCATATCGTCCATTTTCTGTCCACCACATCGTCCACCTCTGTCCACCATCCTTCGCCGTTCGCACCGTCCGCTGTCTTTGGCCACCGAAGAAAAAGGAAATAAAGTAGAAAATAAAATAAAATTAAAAAAATATGTTTTTAAAAGTAAAAATTTTTTTAAAAAAAAATTAAAAAATTATTTTAAAAAAAAAATTTAAAAAAATTCACTGGATTGTATTACATGCAAGTGTTTTAGCAATGTCATTTTTCTTACAACTTATATGAAAAAATATTCCATGAAATAAATAGACGATTACAGTAGCACGAAATAAATAGACTAATTATGTATTATACAATTATTGTATTCATTTTATTAGTGATGTTATATAGGTCGACTTTATTGTGACAAGACATAATTATTTGCCTTAAATGAAAAAAAAAATTAAGAAGAGAAAAATTTTCGAGAATAGAAATTTTATACAATTAACAAAATATTACGATCATTTAAAAACTCATATGGCGAGCAGAATCAGAATCCTTGCCAAATACGATCCTAATATCTGTTACTTTCAAGAATGTCTAAGGAGCTTCCTTGAGGATAGAAATGTGAAGGCTTGATCCGTGGAGGACACCAGTGTAAGCAGCCAGGTATTGACTTTCCCATCCCGCCTTTTTCCTGGGGACATAATTTGTCATCACTTTTATTTTCCCATTGGTTAGGCAGAAGGTCGTTTTACCGTTTCTCGCGGCTTGTTTAACATATATATATTTTTTTTGCAAATCAACGTGGCTTTTTAAATAATTTTTAATCCCGAACAACATCCGAAATTGGTCCGAGCGACCTTTGTTGCGAAGACTTGGTCAACGTGCTCCCCGACACACCAGAGGCAATTGGAATTCATGATTAAAATTGACGAGGATGAGGATCAACCGAGGATATACTGATTCAACAGCGTAGATTGCTGGATGAACATCTAAACAAGAAGAGTCCACAGAGGAGATGTTGGCTAAAATTGTCATGCGGGACTGACAAACAAGTGCTTCTTTTCCTTCGTGAGGGTCGCAAATTTGCACGCAAACGGTTGTGATTTTGCTAAATGAAAATGATGTTATACTTAATAATTGCAAAATAGTACCATTAACAAGAAGTAGATGTAGTAGTAGTAGTTTGCTTTAATTTCTATCTAACTCTCAGTAAAATAAAATGGAGACGTTTTGAACTTACTTTTACCAACTATTTATAAATTCAGAAGTCGATCGTTCCACGCTTGTATATTGTGTTGCCATCCATTTTTGGAATTCAAAACTAAATAATATATTAATTTGTGACTTAGCCATAACAAAGTTGTTGTCATTGAGCGGTTCATATCAGAAATAATCAAGCACAAATGGGGATCATCCTTTGTCATTGCGCTGTCATACAAAAGGAGGAAAAAAATAAGAGGAAAAGCAACGGCAAATATGGAAAACACCAAAAAGCAAGTAAAGCGAAATTATTTAGTTCAATTTAAGTGGGAAAAGTAAAAGGAAAAGTTCTCAAAAGAAAGTTAGAATGATAATTAGGAGAGTGTTAGATGTCAGCCACCTATTGAAATTGTTTGGAGAAGAACCCTTATTTTGCAAATAAAGACATAGCAAGTTCAATCCGTCAAGCATTCCCACTCTTCTTTCGAGGGTCTCCATCCAAAGCCATCACGAACCTCTTCTTTTTAGCGTCAATGGTGTGAAATGCAACTGGCCCAAAAGAAGAAAGGGAAAGTTAAAGCACCGATGCAATGAGTATGTTCACAAAAACGCCCACAAAAACGCCCACGTGAAGTTTTAAAAAAAACAACTTGATTGGATAACCAAAATTCATAGCACAAATCCCCCGTGTGTCTGGAGCTCCATTATGTACGACCCCAAAAAAAAAATTCCATTTGCGGCTCAAGAAAGGACTTCAATATGGGCCGAATTATGAGACTCTCCCTGTGCAGAAAAATCCCGAGTATATATTGACCATCACCAAGGCCTCCTACCATTACACGACATGAACAAAGACGTACACGTTTCCGGCCAACTCAAGGTCGAGACATAATATAACAACATTAGTGAATATCAGCGAAACTTTCCAGTGGCCTGACATCCAGTCCAGTCAGATCCCACCACTATCAGCTCCAATTACCAGCATCAGCAACACTTTGCCCCACGTAGAAGAGATACTTCATCTCTTGATGCTACACTGCTAGTCTTGTTCATGTCCATAGCCATAAAATTATCATGTCAGTCATAAAACATTAGGATCACTATTTCCACACGATATAGGTGGACTATATATAGATTGTAAGATGTTGCTACTCGTCGTAAAGAATTGAAATCATTAAGAGGCTTCCCTCTTACAATTCCCCCGTGATTAACACGCAGAACATTACTCAAACTTGTAATTGTCATCAGCCTTGAAATATCAGATTTGAAGCAGCAAGAGACAATCTCGTATCGTACGAACAAAAACCCTCACTGGCCATGTGACGAAAAATTCGCAATAATGGAATGACCAACAGGGTTAAACGGTGTAGATGTCGTCAGGATTAAAAATCAACACATAAATAAGTTCAACCAAGAATTTAAAATGATAAGGAACTGTGCACTCACTCTTGCAGTTCACACCCTATGAATTTGCTTGAAAGATCGACGAATTCTATGGTTTGATCCATCGTTCACAAGGAAAAGAAGAGCAAAAGGGAACGAATTAGGGTTGTCCAATTGGCCCACACGATTGCAAAAAAACAACTCAATTGGATGCAGAATTCACAGCACAAATCCTCCATGTGTCAGGAGCTTTCTTATGGACAACCCAAAGAAACGCTCCACTCTGTGCTGCTCAATAGAGGACTTCAATATGTCGCCGAATTAAGAGAGTCTTCATTCAGGCCATGTAGATACACTTCCATTTCTTTCCCCCCAACAGAGCTTCCATGCAAAATGATATTTGTAAGTTGTTTTACAAGACAATGCAATTCTTGAATTTTCCTAATTATATTGGCTGGGATTGTCCCTTCAAAGATTTCAGAAATTTTAGGAATCGCAAGAATATCCTATATTATATAGTCATGCTAATTGACAAGATCACAAGCTCTCATGCTCGCTTATGAGATCACAAATCTCCCTACTTGTCAGAAATGTGGACATGTTTGAGGAACGAACATTAGCGCACTTACTCGTGCGCCTTCTTCTTCTGTTGTTGTTGGCCCTACCATACCCAAGGATGCGTCCGAGAGCAGAATTGCCAAAGCTTCATATCCTTCGATCAGATTGGCTTTGATTGCACCGACGACATACCTAGAAGAGGAGGTGAATGGTTGTTTTCAAACTTCAAATGAGTTTCACTGTGGAAGAATAAATAACAGTTTGACATGATTAGTGGCAGATCAGTGGTAAAAAAGTGCAAGTGTTATGACAAGCATAGCTAATAATGAATGATGAAGATAATAACGAAGAGGTAGAGAAGATTTCACAGAGATTTATAAAGATTTGGTTTTATCCAAAAGCCTACATCTTCTTCCTATGTAATAGCCTCAACACTGGTTGGACCACTAGTAATTTTCAAGCCAAGTTACAATCAACATGTATTATTCCTATCAAATGATAGACTACACCATCAAGTTACAAGGATTGCTATCACCCTTATACACTTACTTATAACTTAATTATAAAATAGCAAGAACACTACACAGAATACTTTTAGATGTACAATGTACGGTATTATCGGAGAGAAAATGATGAACAACGCTGGTAAAATGATGAACACGTCAGTATTACTCTATTTTTCGTCTAACCCTCTCAAGCTTCTTTGATCATTTTATGTGATATCACCAATCCATGCGTTGGAGACCATTTTGGTAAGTAAGGAGCCGTGAGGTGTTGATTGGACTATTACTATAGTGAATGACCCTTTAAGAACCCTTCATCTTATACATCATTAACCACATTAGAATTTGAGCTAGAAAGAAAGATTGTACTTGACAATTTTTAACACATGGAAGGAGAGTTGTCAGTTTGATAATTATCACTCGGTCAAGACGAACTCAAAAATACATCAGTGTAAGAAACGTAGTATCGTGTGATGCTCTCGTGTTCCCATTCATTATTTGTCCTTTTTGGGAAACCCAAATCATTTTCCACAATAAGAATCTCTCCCTGAACGGAAAAATCATCCAACAAACTTTTACCGTGATAACCAAGACTTTTGTTCTTGACGAATGAAATGATTGGGCATCTTGTTAATTCAAAAGTAGAAAGCAAAACTCGCTTTTACCAAAGCAAAGTGATTTCTTTATAATGTCTTTTAATCGTGATGTAATGTGCGAGCGATGCGGTCTCTTTCATTATTGAAGAAGAATCCATTTTTTTAATCGTCCTCGAACGTGGGACTTCTTTTAATAATCTAAGGGCAATTTATAACTACCCTGTTTTTGAAATGAATTTCCTATCCGGGATAAATTTTTCGCGCCCTAATACTTTCCTTGCTGAAGCCATCATAGAAGTACTTTGGAATTTTCTGGCCCACCCAAAAAGGCAAAAAGGTGTACGTGAACCACGTGAACGGCTGCATTCAGGTAACGTTGTCACATCCAGGTCCACACAAGAAAACCTGCTATTCATCGAATATCAAAGTCTGCTGATGTCGAATCCTCACTGACTTGACTTTTACAATATGGTGGTCATTGCCTTTCTCTTCTCTTACTCCAAGACTATGTTACACGGACACGCCCTTCTTCAGAATTTTGGCGTGTCGGACACTCGGACACGTGTCGGACACTCGGACACTTCCGGACACGTTGACCACGGGTCAACGCGAGTCCCTCGCGTGTCCAGTGGTAAAATGGGTCAGAAACTCTAATTTTTTGACCTAATTATCACCTTAGCTGTATAGAGTTGGGTTTCCTAACTCAATTATGGTCTAGAGCAGAATCTGCAGTTGTTTCCCCTCTATCTCTCTCTCCTCACCCTTCGCTTTACTGAAGCAATTTCACCTTGGATCACAATTTCGATGCAAACTCAAATCTTTCCTTCAAATTTTGAGAAACTTGAGGATAAGGACGGGACAAGTCATCTAGAAAATCATCAGGAAAAAGATTTTGGTGGTGGATAAGTCGATTCTTCTTTTGTTCTGGATGACTTTCCTACTTGCATTGCAGGCTTTTGCTTGCAAGGCTAAATAAAAAATTTTCAACAGATTTTCTAATCCCGTCAAAGACTAAGAGCACAAATCTAACCATGGTCACATCATTGCTAGGAGAGAAGGGAGATTCATTAATTGTTATTGTGAAAATCCTAAATAATTCCTCGAATTTGAAGTACATTTCCAGCTGAAAATTTGACTATTCATGTTTGATGCATCAACATGGCAGATATTTTAATGAAAGTATTGCAAACTCTTACCTTCGTTGGGATTCTTTCAATTCTTTAATACAATTTAGCTTATGAGAAGAAGCCACCATTAAAAATATACATATAATATATAACGTGTCCCAGCGTGTCGGAATTCTCTATTTTTTGAGAATTCACGTGTCGGCGTGTCGTGTCGTGTCGTGTCATGTCGCGTGTCGTGTCTCGTGTCGGTGTAACATAGCTCCAAGAGCCCTCTTTGTGCCGGCCAAGACGTCCTTGGTCAGTTTGATTGGGCCATTTTAGATGATTTCCAACCAATTGCATCTTCAGGACCCGGTTATGGTTACCCGAAAGACAATCAAAGACTTGATCTTTTCTTATCAAATAATCTTTATACGGGTATTAGTCTTTTACTAGCTTGAATTTTTAGTGATCACAACAAAAACATTCATGTATACACAAAAAAATAAATAAATAAAGCCCCGATAATTTTTCACTAATTATCTTTATACTCCTTTGAGTCTATTTCTAGTTTGAATTTCAGTCATCAACATGAAGCAATCACAAATACATAAGAGATGGAGTGGTACCATGCAAAACCTATGGCATGACATAAATAAATGATCGTGCGCACGAATTATGTTAGTGAGAAGTGATTTTTCTTTTTTCAAAATGTGCTGAATCACTTTTAAGCATCTGCAAGTAACAAGCTAATTGAAGGGTCAAGGCTGGTGCAACAAAGATGCTTACTCTCGCTAATGTAATTTTTGAAATAATTAGATCCGCAGCAAATATTTGTGGATCACAAGACAAAGTAGAATCACTACATCATGCTCGAGCTAGATTATGAGTATGCCAAATTGGAAACAGTGTGATAATTCCTAGCTAATTACAAGACAGAATAAATTTTGGTATAGGTACGACTTAGCTGTTTATTGATCCCAAACACTGAGAATAAGTTCATAATCGATAATAACTACCCAATCCTCCTATCAGCAACCTAACAAGTTTTCTCCTCCTTGTTTTTTTCCCTTTCTTTTGTTTTGAAGACCGATTTCTTTGGAGTCATATGAGTCACCATGTCCCAGTGCAAGAGTGGCTGCACATCCGACAATGCAATTGTAACGCCCTGGATTTTCGGTCCTTTTTCAGATATCTAAATAGAATGGATGTATTCATTGCTCGCACTCTAGTCGGATCTCAGTCGAGATTGATCACCTCGGGATGGCTAACAAAGGGAAGGGCGATTTAGGATTTAAAGGATGGACCTGACGGTCGATACGTGTATCTCCTATCTGCCGCCCGTTGGCCTGAGCGTTGCTAAAGTCGCAAGTCAATGAATGTGGCCACGAAAACGGATTTCTGATTTAGGGCAGTCAAAGGTCTTAGGGCTTTGCAATAAGTGGAGTGAACATCGCAATGAGCTCCAGAGTGTTGAAATTGATGGGGAGTGCTAAGAATGAGGCAACAAGGGAAAATGACCATTTTGCCCCCGGTTCGCTCTCAGTTCCTTAGAAATTAATCAGTGAGTTTCTAGAGAGTTTAGACACTAGATTTGAGATCGTCTAGTCATCTGCTTCGTTTTGACTGTAAATTTGCAATTTCCAAAAATTCGCTCTACCGGTCGAGTCGCCGGGTCCCGTTTCTTCGCCAATAAATTTAAATCAATTAAATCCACCTACACCGCCACTTGTCCTCATCTAATTGGCTTCTAATTTGACTTCTTTTGCTGCAATTGACTTCTTGGGCAACCATGACCCACCATGACACTTGGTATGCTTTGATTGGCTTGTTAATTGACTTTTCCTCCAAGCTTGTAGAACAAGCTTGCCCTTGGCTTGCAAGAGAAGCTTTTGGCCGGCCATTCTTGTCTCTCTCTCTCTCTCTCTTTTCATGTTGGAACCGTGGCCCTTCTCTTCTCTCTTCAATCTCTTTCTTCTTCTTTTTTCTTTTCCTTCATTCGGCTGAGAGTCTGTTTTCGCGGGTTCCAGCACGCGCCCGGAGGAAATCGACTCGTGCGGGGTCGTCCAAACTCCGAATCGCGCTCGTTTTGCCTATGTACTCGTAAGACCTCAAGCTTCGATAATATTCAAGCGGATCTTCGAAAAACCTCCTACAGAAGTCGCAGCACTGATTCAAAGTCTGCCCTGTTTTTCCTGTTTTGACACAGTTTTGCTGTTGGGTTTGCAGCCAGTTTGCTGCCTCAATTTGTGGACTTTCAAGCTGTTTTGGTGAGTAATCCTCTGCCTTAGTTGCCTTTAATGGGTGTGGTTCGGTGGATGAGATTAGACCAAGTTTCATTGAGTTTTAGAGCAAGTGGACTGAGTTGTTTCTGCTTGATGTTCACGGTTTTGCTGTGCATATTTGACTAAATTGATGGTTGTGTATGCCGTGGATGTTGACACTGATTTTGGCCAATTTGATTTTTAGAAAATTTTTAGAAAATTCATAAAAATTTAGAAAATTGAAAAATCAACTTTGGGGACCTTGGTTTGGCCTAGGGATCCAATTTTGAACAAAAAAAATTTTCCTTATTTTTAGTATTTTGGCGTTTTATCTTCGAAAATTCATAAAAAATCAATAAAAAATGAGGAAAATTACAAAATCACTTGGAAGCCCTAGCGTATAGCCTAAGGAACCAATTTGAACAAAAAATAATTTTCCTTTTTTTGCATTTTTAATATTTTCAGAAAATAGAAAAATACAAAACAAATTAATAAAAAATAGCATCCATGGCCACAAAAATACAAAAAAAATAGTCATATTTTCTCTTAATTTTATCTTCATTTTGGCCAAAGAAATTTTGAAAAAATTAATTGGAAATGAAACTTACTTTGTAAATCACATTTTCCAAATTAATTGAAAAAAGTTCTAGAAATTCCATTTTAATTCTGTAATTTTCAATTTTTACAATTTTTGGAGTCGTGCCATCCCCATCTATATTTTTCAAAATTAAAATCCAGTCCAAAAACTCAGTGAATTGATCAATTTCGCACAAAAGGACCAAAATGCAATTTCTGGTTTTCAATTTAGTCCCTAAAATGGTTCAAAATGCAATTAAAATTTTTCTGGGAACTGAATTGAAAATCAGAGCACATCACCCCTATTTTTTGGCCTCCTGAACGATTGGTCACATCAATTTTTGCAAAAAAGGCGCCTAGACTTTGAATTTTACAAAATGGACCTTCGGGTCGAATTGGGAAAATTAGGGGTTTTTCGGTGAATCCTAAAGAAATCCGAGGAAAATTCATATTTGACAGAATTCAGGCCCAGAAACCAATGTTGAGACTTAATTGGAAAATTTCGAGAATCCGAGGGCCAATTGACATCTATAATCAGTCGGGTCTGTCGTGTCAAACCAAATTCGACCCGCGACCCAATTTCAACCCACCTTCTCAAGAACCACGAGGCTGCACGTGACATACCCTGGCCAGATCAACTCATCTTCAAGCCATTTAGGTACCTTCTGATCCTGGCACGGAGCTCCGACGAAACAGCTAAGTTCGCGCCCAGCGATGACGTACCAAATGGGCACATGTTTCCGTCGACGGGCACAGTGGTCTTGGGGACGAGGGATCTCCCTCGCGCGAAATCGTATCTCGGGGAGCGAAGTATAAAGCCCTGAGAGCAATTGTCAAAAAGGGGGAGGGCTCAGTTTTTTCACGGAGAGTCACAGAAGAGAGAATATACGTCACAGAGAGAGAATATACAGAGGTGAGAGAGAGAGAGAGAAAGAGAAAGAGAGAAGAGGGGAAAACAAGGAAAGGAACCGCCATTGGAGCTTCGGCCAAAGCTCAATCAAGCCCGGCCATCACTCGTCAGGCGATCCAAGCCTCAAGAGCACGTACAAGGCCTTCTACTACTCCAAGGAACATCCTGAGCATCATTTCTTGAAGTTTCGTCAGAAATCAGGTGAGTTACGTGCTCGAGTTCACCTCGCACGTCATGGTTGATCATCATGTCATCAATTCTCGATTTTTTGTGTGTGTTTGTCTGTTGAACATCACTGAGCCTGTTCCCCACCCTTTTTGCCTCTGATTTCGCATGAGTCCACCGAAAATAACTTCCAAAACCCCACGAACATGTCATACCTTCAGCAGAAAGATGCAGCGACCTAGGGTTCGATCGGAACCACAGGTAAGTATCCTGAACCTTTCAGGATGCTTCGATATGAATGAATTGATAGTTATGTCGGTATTATGAATTGGTCTGCCATGTTCGTCTCTGTTTGAGCATCGATTAAGATGATTAGCTGATGGATTGATAAGATATTAGATATGTTGAAATAGGGTTGATCAGCTATGATGGCGTTAGTTTCGGCTTGATTGGAATCCATTTCGCCGTTAGATCATCATCGGAGAACGGCAGCCGTCCGTTAGGTTTGAACCCAAGGAAGAAGACGGAGTCTAGTCAGTGCGTTGACTCGGTCAACGTTTGACGTGGCGCTGACGTGGCGCCACGTGGCAGCCACGTCAGCGGTAGTTATAACGGGCCCTAGCTGAATAACGATTTAATGAACGGCTCGATTAAAACACGTTGGCACGATCTCGAATTCGAGGGAAAAAAAGGCTTAATTCAACTTTAATAATTCATTATAGAAAAGCCAAAATAACGGACGGTTAGATTGAGGTCGTGAGGTCGATCCGGAGCTGTTAGAATTAGTATGAGAGATGAGCGGCTGAGATATGGTGAGACACGTGGCAGCATTTGAAACCGGAGGATGAAAATGAGCGGGAAATAAAATAGAAAAAAAAAATCGGAAAATCGAAAAAATCAAAATAAAAATACCTAAACGTGTCGTTTAATGTTGGGCTAGGTGGTCTGGGCCTTCGGGCCGGGCTAGTAGTGGCCGGTTCCATTTGACCCAGTCCGTATAAAATAACAAATAATATAAAAAATAAACAAAAAACTTCAGAAAGCAATAGAAAAATAAAAAAATAGAAAACAATCATTAAAAAAAAATAAAAAAAAACTGCATCCGTTTTCGTCTCGGGTCTTAGGTTTCGGCTTTCGGGCCCGATGGGCCGGGTCGACCCGGACTTGTGTCCGGAAATTAAAAAAATATATAATAAAGAATTAAAATACATAATAAATTTAGAAATCCCGAAAAAAAATCCGTAAAATAATAATAAAAAATTCTAAAAGATAGATATAAAAATAGATAATAATAATAATAATAACAAAATTCTTAGAAAATGTTTAAAAAAAAAAATACTAAAAAGAAAATTCCAAAAAAATAATAATAAATAATAAATAAAAAAAAATAATAGTATAAAAAATAATTTAAAAATAAAAAAAGTAAAAGAAGTAAAATAATATAATATAATATAATATAAATAATAATATAATAAAACAAATAAAATAAAAAAAACTGAAAATAAAATAATAATAAATAATAATAATAATTAAATAAATAATAAATCATACAAGTCATAAAAATTTCAAAAAAAAAATAAATAAAACTTAAATAATTCGGGAATTGTAGAAAATAAGAAAAAATAGTAAAAAAAAATCATAAAAATTTAGAAAAATTTGGAAATTTTTTTAGAAAATGTAGAAAATGATCGAAAAAAAATATAGGAAAAATTTTAGAAAACCAAAACAAAAATTCCAAAAAAATATAGAAAATGTTCCAAAAAATAGGAAAATTCTTAGAAAGTCTTAAAAATTCAGAAAAAATTAGGAAAAACTCAGAAAAATTCAGAAAAATTGTAGAATTGGGAGAAAAGCCACATCCAAGTAGTTTGATTCATTTTCATATTCCCGACTTCCTGAGCCTTCCAAAATGACCATCTTGCCCCTTTGGTCAATTTGACCCAAATCATTCCAAACCATCTCGAATCACCCTTGAACCTAATCGATGTGTTTTCTCGACTCTTAGGACTTCTCTTCGCTTGTTTTGATTGATCTCGACGTGATTTCTCTTTTAAATTGATTCTCTGATTGCGCATTTATTTCTATGATTGTGATTGATAGGATAGATACTCCCATTTGCATGAACCCTTTAGACTTTCAGAGCCTACCTACCCAATCTCGCCTGCATGAATCCTTAGATTAGAAAATCACTCAACATAGGTACCGAAAAAGCGGTCGATAGTAATATTGGCGTAACTAAGTCCCCGAACCCGAATCTTGGTTTTCGCAGAATCGAGCGATCCCTCCCAATCGCTCGATAGGGTTCTCCAACCATACCCTCCAATAAATGGTTGGTGGCGACTCCAATGGCATGCACACTGATCACATGGCACCCGACCACACTAAGGTCAACCCGAGATTTTAAAATCTTTCCTGACGCGATTTGGTATGGGCCTGGGAGGGCCCGAGCTAAGCCCAGATTTCCAAAATGGGCCCAGCAATCCATTAGCTCCCTCGAGACCCGCAAAATCTCAGGAGGGTCGCGACAGTGGATTATACTGGTATTTTAAGGCAGAATACGTATAGGTTTTAGGTCGCCAAATGAGGTGAAGTGCTGCCCAAAAACCTCGATGAATCTAGACCCTGACAACCATTTGAGAATAGGTTGATTCTTGGTTGAAATTTTCTGTTTTGATCTTGCCAATTTCATGTGATTAATTGGAGGCAAAACAGAATGGTGTGAGATTTATAGAGTGACCGAAGGTGAAAACATGGGGCAAGAGTTGAGAAATTTCAATTTGAATCGATTCCTTAAAATGTGATCATTGAGGGCTATTGTCGAACCGTTGTATTATATTGCTTGAAATGAGAATAATGTGTCTGCTTGATGCGAATTCAGGGAAAGAGTCCGCTTGAAATAGAGCTGACTTCCATGAGTGACAATGACGAGAGCACAACATTGTGTCGTATATTATACTTCGAAATATTTTACGTGCGAATACGAATGACTTGCATGATTGTGTGAACAATTGGACGACATGCCTGATTGTGTAATTTGAGATATTGAATTTGGCCTGGATGTTGTTTGATACGTGAATTCGATGAGGCAAGTTGTGAGAAAGGAGATCGTGCTCGGCCGACGGAATCGACACGAGAAATTGGAGCGATAAGGGTGAGAATGGCTCGATCGACGAGATTAGTACGAGAACGGGCGGGTGTCGTAGTTCCGGCTTGTAGCCTCTTCGCTTGCCGAGGGCGCCTGAGCGTGCAAGGCACGAGGCAGCTGGAGAGATAAGGTGCCAGTCTGTGAACGCTTTATGCGTGGGCTCGAGGCACGGCCTATGACGCTTTTTATGCGTGGGCGTGAGAACTATTGAGACAAGAGTGAATTAATATAACTCTGAGATACATACTAGCATGTAGTGAGCTTAGATTCGATATTGAACTGCGTGAGTCGATTGTCTATACTGAATGAGTTTGATGTAATATGAGCTATCTATTCGTGTTGTGCTTGTTTGGTCTTATTCACATACGCATGACCTCTGTTTTATCGGTATGTTTACTCACTGAGTCATTAGACTCACTTGCGGTTGATCGCCTTTCAAATCCACGACCTTAGCAATGGAGAATTTAGGTGTGCTTTTTGGAGATCCTAAGGAGATAGAGGGATGGGAATCCCTATACCATAGCCCCGGTGATATTGTGTATAAGCGGGTAGAATGTATAGTATGGGTTAATGAGGGTGGACAGTTCTTAGAGCCCTTGAGGTTTGAGGCCTGGTACGAGAGACAAGCCTTAGCTTTTAACGGGCCTATCACAGGCATGGACATAGAGGTACAGAGCGAGGACGAGTACGGGGTGGTAGATCCTGTGACTTTTGGAGGTGAAGTCATTGACCCAGATCCGATGGAGGAGGAGGAGCCTGTAGAGTACTGGGCCATGGAGATCGACGGCCACGATATCGACCCTGTTGACGCGGCGCAGCTGGCAGCTGAGCCCGTACCAGAGGAGTCTGACGAGTCCGATCCCAAGGAGCTACCGTCTTCCGAGGATAGCGGGGCCGAGTCAGGCTAGGGTTGTAAGGCTCTGTAGTTGTCCCTTTTTGAGTAGGAGCGCCCGAGCACCATTTTGGAGCGTGTGATCGCAGGGGCGAGTTTTCTTTTGGTAGCCTGTATATTTTACTGTGCATAACTAGTTCTTATATATATATGATTAGTTTATTCATGGTGCCCCTTATTTATAATCAGGTTATAATGTTTATAACTTTGAATTGGCTACTGTCAGCTATCTACCTGCCTGTTTGTTTGTCGGGAGTTGAGTAGATGCTTTCGCTGCGTTTCGTTAAGCCGTCGTTTGGCCGCGATGTTTTCCTGGGCGATCGCAGGTCTGTTGGGCCATTCGACGAGGCTCGCGGATCGGAGGTCCTGTCGCGTGGTCGCTCGAGAGGGGCGGACGTGACAGTAATGACATCCATTCAACGTTTGCCTTGCTAGATGTAAAAAGCAACATCATAAGATCCAGTTGCCTCTTGGTTCTCCTGATTTTGATTTGCGCCCGAAGGATTCGAGAGCTTCCTTTTTCCCTCCAACTCCATTACCACTTTCTCTCATGGTAGGTAGTTCCTCCCATTCAAGTTCAAGCACTTTTCGCAAGGTTAGCAACTGATTCGATCTCTTCGTTCTTATCTTCTTTCAAAACTTGAGGATCGACGATGTCGAACAGGCGATCTCCTCCATCGAGATTATGAAATAGGTCACAAGGCTTCTTCCTTCTAGTCCCTCAATGACGAGATTGGCTTTTGTCCCGTCAATAGCTCGACAAGTACAACTCCAAAGCTGTACATGTCGCTTTTGTTTGTGAACTGACTTGATGGAAGTACTCGGGACCTAGGTAGCCAAAAGTCCCCTGCACCAATGTGGCACGTGAGTTGATCGAGGGGAAACGGACTTGGAAGTACCAAAATCTGCCACTTTTGCCCGGTATTTCTCATCCAAGAGGATATTACTGGACTTGATGTCTCAATGATAAATGGGAATGGAGGCTACGGAATGCAAGTAGAACAAGGCTCCTGCGATTTCGGTGGCAATCCGTAGGCGTGTGTCCCACGTTACACGAAACTCTTCATTTGGGTCATGCAGATATTGGTATAGAGTCCCGTTTGGTATGAACTCGTATACTAAATGTAACATCCCGAATTTCGATTGTCTGTAAGATAAATAATATTAGATTTTCGAGGATTGAGAGACAAAATTTGGACATGGCCTTGAAAGGCGTGAAATTGGCAGTTTGACTTCAGAGTGTCTAGAGGAAGGGCAAAATTGGAAATTGCCATCTCGCTCCCGTCTTATACTAGAATCCATGGCATGAGGATAAGAATATTTTTAGAGAGGCTAGAAAAATTTTACGACGAAATCTGGAGTAATTTTCCGATCGCGATTGAGCCAAATCAGCACCAATTGAGCCCTGTCGGTCCTGAAATTTCACGAATTTCGAGAAATGTCTCGTCGGTCATCTTTTTGACCAATTTGACCAGCTTTGACCGAAAATAATTGAGGCCCAAGCTTTATCAGTTCAAATTTCACTGATAGTCCAAAAATCAGTCAATTCGTTCAGCGTTATGTCGCTTTCGGTGAATAGTCACCGCCAATAATTATCCTTAAGATAATTATGGGTCAAACCACTCTCTCTCTCCTCCATTATTTCAGCAGACTCTCTCTCTCTTCTCTCTCTCTTCTCTCTCTCTTGATTTCGGATTTCTCTCCCTCTCCCTGCTGAAATTCCAGTTTCTGCTGCCAACTTCAATTGGACGTCGACAGAAATCCAACCGTTGGATCGTCGCGATTTTCGGGTATGTTGTAGTTCAATGTCTTGTGGTTCTATTCCAACTTGAATCACTTCGATCGGAGGTCGTTTGACCTTTCAAATCTGCTTTGACATTTCGGTCGATGGATCTGTCTTTGATTTCCAGATTTTGGATTTTGGTTCTCGTTGATATATATCAACCCCGGCTGTCCCTAGAACCCATATTCATGTCATAATCTTGTTTTCCAGCTCGATTTGGTCTTGTTTTAGCCCTTGAACAGCCCGGGTTCGAACTTAATCCGCCGGAATCCGCCGTTGTCGTCGTTACCGCCGGTCATCGCCGCATCCTCAGCCCTGTTCTGACTTCGTTTGGTAAGTTAAACCTTTATTTCTCAATTGGAATATTGGACATGCCATGGACTAGCTCTAGGGTCCGATTCGAGGTAAATCGGTTTAAGAAAAATAGCCGGAATTGGCGTATTTGTGCAAATTATATTCTGTGGGCTGTGAATATGCTATGGATTGGTAAAAGGATGCTGTCCGTGTTTGAATAAGGCTGTTTGAGGTGGTTGGTGTGGGTCCCGCGAGGTTCGGGTACTGAAAAATGCATTTTTGGGTTATTTTATGCGAAAACGGGCCAAATAGTGCCCTATTTTACTATTCACGACCCACGAACACTGTTCATGTGCTGCCCAATTTGATTTTGATTTGAAAGTGACAAGTTTTGTGGGTCCCGTGTGGACCGAGTACCGAAAAATGGGTTTTTGGAGCATTTTATGCAAAATATGGCCCGAGCAATATTTATATTACTATTCCAAATATTTGGTGCCCGTATTCGTATTCAAAATAATATTTGAGAATTTTGATTCTGTGGTTTGAATGCCTGGATGAGGCGTGGAGTTGGGTCTGAGGGTTTGTGTGGTATTCTGAGAAGGGATTTAGAGGTTACCTTGCTGAGATTTGTTCTCATAGGTGATTACCCTTATTTTTCAGACCCTAGAATATAAACATGGCAGGAACACCACAAGATTTGATATTCAGGTGGCGGAGTACCCAGTTAGCAAGGACAGTTGATGTGGAACCGGTGGTTGCTGGTGAATATAGTCGCCCTAGGTTGTTTGTTATTGTTAAACTTTGTAACGATGATATTGATGTATAATATGGAGCTGAGAATGTGTAATATATGAGGTGTTATGGTTGGCTAGTCCTTGCTTATTTGTTATCAGGGGTAAGGTATCGCTTCCGCTAGCGCAAAATTCGGATATTAAGGTTTCAAGGTCGGCGACAGTCCTGGGACGTCGCAAGTATCGACCGTTGTTGCGCAAATGTCGCGCGCTCGTGGAGGTTCGGGGCGTGACACATGTGCATTAGTGAACCGAACCTAAAGTTAGAAGGATCCCAATTAAAATTACTAGCAGTGTTTTTACTCGTCGGGAGAATCGCATTTTAAATTTTGTGTAGGTCCAAATGAGCTATAATGCTGCCTTCTCCTGAAATAGACGGACCGAAAAATGAGTATCCAGTATTTGCTCAACCGATATATATATTAAAAAAAAGTTCTTACAGATGAAATTGGAAATGAAACATATAGGAACTTCGGTAAACGGCAGAAGGTCGAAAATGAACTCCAAGTTGGAGGTCAGAAAGCAGACGTTGATCAAGATGTGGTATCGTCCATGCCCGTCATAGAGTCATGGAGCCATTTCCAACGAAGGAGAAGGAGGGAAAGAGTAGTAAGTAGTCGAGTCACACTCGCTTCCGCTCCAACTACTCCTACTGCTAGGATCCAGTCCGTGCGATCGGTTTTCAAGTAACAAAACCACTTCAGACATCTTGGGTCGGACAGACGGATTGCCATCCGCACATAACAATGCCATTCGGACGAGTCGTTCTGCTTCTTCCGCCAGATAGTTCCCCTGCAAAGTTGGATCAACCACCCTTTCCAGTGCGTTCTCGTTCATACATCTGCTAATCCAGTCGTTCCGTAGCTGATGGAAGTGAAAAAATGGCCGTCCTGTGATGAGAAGCATGTTCCCGTACAAATAGACGTCAGCCTTCAGAGTGCACTTGCCAGTGCTCATGTACTCGGGAGCGCTGTAACCTACATGTCCACGCACGACGGTGTTGACATAAGTATCTTGGTACCGCTGAGGTGATCTGGGCAACAAAGGCGGATATTTACCCACTTCAACTGCGGAAACCGAGCCAAAGCCAACGGACCCTCCGGCATTGCCCACCAAAATGTCCCTCTCATGCATGATCCTGGCCAAGCCAAAGCCTCCCAATACTGGCTAAAAATTCGCATTCAGCAATATGTTTGAACAAGTCACATCGCCGTGTATGATGCTCGGATGGCATTGATCGTGCATGTAGGCCATACCCCTTGCGACTCCCGATGCTATCCGCATCCGGATCAGCCAATCGAGTGGTCGGACGGCTTTTTGTCTCAAGAGGAACTGGAGACTGCGATTGACCATGAAGGGGTAGACTAACAACCGCTCTTTCTTCGCATTGCAATACCCAATCAGGCTTAACAAGTTGGGGTGGTGAACAATGCCTGCCACTTCCACTTCTGTCTGAAACTGTCTTTCCAAATCTGCGGACAGCTCTGTCACGCCCCAAACCCGGCGAGCCACGCGACATCCCTATTACCTGTACGATCAATTGGATAACAGGAACGACGGCCCAGGATACTCGTCGTTGTCCAAACGATCTCAGAGTTCCTTAGGCAACGGAAACGAGCTCCTTCAACTTCATGCACAGAAAGGGATAGATAGAGAGACCAACCAATCTAATTTACATCAAACCACTCCTTATATTACATCATATTTATATACATCGGTTTGGCGACATCAAATATGCACAAATCAAAATTCCTGTCGTCCTTTGACATCTTATAGCTCGACCTTTAACAAAAAGGGCTTAGGTCGGCAATTTCTATCTTCGACTACAAGCAAACCATACAAATTTCTACAAAAGGGCTTCAACTCCAACTGTGCTCATCGACATCCACCCCACCATCCGATCCAAGAAAAAGCTGAGTTTCCGACTCAATATCCAACTCGATCCCCTGCCTTACTAGGATCGCATTCACTGCGGCGGTCTGGGGTCTGAAAAATGGGGAAATCACCCATGAGAACTAATCTCAGCAAGCTCACCCTAAATCCCTCTCAGGATACCAAATATCCCCAGACCCAACTCCAGTAAGCAATCACAAAGTAATCACAAACACGTGTACCCAAACAATATCACATGCAGAGGATAGCAGTCAATAGTTTACTTGCCCTCATGGGCCAAGAACACAAATAAAATAGTCTCAATTTCAGATAGCAAGTTCAAATGCATGTGTATGCCATCTTTCAGTCTCAACTCTTGCCTCATTAATCCTCAGGACCCGCGTAATGAAACCGCCTCAGGTCCGTACTCAACCCGCGTAATAATACCGCCTCAGGTTGGTACCCGTGCCTCAGCCCGCGTAATAGTACCGCCTCAGACTGGCACCCGTGCCTCGACCCGCGTAATAGTACCGCCTCAGGTCGGCACCCTCATTTCTTCATCAATTACCCCGCGTAATGGTACCGCCTCAGGTCCGTACTCAACCCGCGTAATAATACCGCCTCAGGTTGGTACCCGTGTCTCAGCCCGCGTAATAGTACCGCCTCAGACTGGCACCCGTGCCTCGACCCGCGTAATAGTACCGCCTCAGGTCGGCACCCTCATTTCTTCATCAATTACCCCGCGTAATGGTACCGCCTCAGGTCCGTATTCAACCCGCGTAATAATACCGCCTTAGATTGGTACCCGTGTCTCAGCCCGCGTAATAGTACCGCCTCAGACTGGCTCCTGTGCCTCGACCCGCGTAATAGTACCGCCTCAGGTCGGCACCCTCATTTCTTCATCAATTACCCCGCGTAATGGTACCGCCTCAGGGTTTCATTTCTCACAACATTATCTGCCGTGCCATCATTATGAGACACCATTCTCATCAAGCAATTCCAATTTCGTTCGATAAATCAAACGGCATAATCAGGCAGATAATTCAAATGTAATGTCACCAAATGACTCATACACAATTCAAGCCAAGCAGTTCGAATACATAATCTCGACTCAATAAAGCATCTAAGCCGATCATTTTTTGCTAGCAAATGCAATTGCATCAGAGATTAGCTATCCTGTCCTTTCCCACTTTGAATCGTCAAGTTGGGCCCATGACATCACGTGAATCCTTTCTAAGTTCACCAGGATGGTCCTCAAATCTCATCACCCGTATCGTTCAAAACCTCTAAAGTGTCGCAATTGACACCCTCACTTCCGAATTGGGTCCATTTGATCCCCGATTGATCAATTTTCTCATTTCTCAAGCTCCAGACACCGCGGGGCCCACAATCGCACTCAAAGATAGAATTATTTATTCAGAAACAGCCACAATTCAAGTGCGTCCAGCGCACTATAAGTCTCAACAGCCACCATATACACAAATATCTCAAAGTCAGTCAATTTTCCTCAAACGATCTACCCCGTATCGCGTCCTAGAGCTAATCCGGGCAATATCTGACATCCTACACAAGATTAAGGATGCGACTTACCAAAAGAAAGCTTGACAAGCTGTGGAAACAAGCTGAAATGGCGAAGGACAACCGGCGACAACCGAGACCGGCGGATGCGCACGACGACAAGGGAAGAGAACGGCTAAACCAAGAGGAACCGGGGCTGTGAGGGGGCTGTTTAGGCACCAAAACGAACTAGAAATCATGTTTAAGACGTGGAAATGAGATCTAAGGGCAGCCGAGGTCGACAAATAACAATTAGAACCAAAACAGAAATTCGGCACCCAGAAAACAGTTTCGTCGACTGATACAAGAAAATACATTTGAAGGGTCAAACGACCTCCGATCGAGGCGATTCAAGTTGGGTTGGATTCAGAAGACATTAAACTATAACATACCCAAAAATCGTGACGATCCAACGGTGGGATCTCCGGTGACAGGCGATTGAAATTGGCTGCTGGAATTGGGGCCGAGATAGAGAGAGTGAGAAAAGAGAGAAAACGTGATTTCTATGGTGGAATAGTGAGGGGATTGGGGGTTCTGCCGTGAATGATGAAGAAGAAGAAGTCAAATTCTTCTATAAAAAAAATATTAATAAAAAAATATAATATCTCAAAATATTAATTAAATAATCAAAATATCTACTTACTATTCATCGATTTGACATAAAGTCGATCAATTTGACCGACAAGATTGATTTGACATTTGATGTGACATTCCTCGGGTTTCGTGCCAAATTGGGACTGATTGGGACTGAATCGGTGTTATTTTGGCTTAATCGCGAAGGGAAAATGACTCGAGATGATCTCGGAAAATTTTTCTGACTTCGCTAAAATTCATCTCACACCCTAGCCACTGAATCCAGGGCAAATCGGGGACTCGACAGAAATTTCTAATTTTTGCCTTCCTTCTCGGCACTCCGAGTCCAAATTATCAATTTCCGAACCTTTCTCGTCAATATCCAAATTTAGCAACTGCAATGCTCTTGAAAATCGATTGTCCTATTCGGAACTCAATTTGTGGCCAAATTCATAAGATAGCAGCTATAATGAAATTCTCAAACTAACGGGTGGCTGTTAGGAGTTACGCGTATCGACCAATTGGTCCACGTACTTATTTTCCTAGATAGCCCTTCCCTTTTGGTCAGTTGTCTCGAAGTGATCAGTTTCGAGTGGAATTCATTAATAGTGCATCCATGACATATCCATTCTATATTCAAGTCCCAAACAGGGGTCGAAATTCAGAATGTTACAAGCTCTCTCAGTCGTTTTTATGGCGACGAGAGAACCCTCAGCTAAGCGTCCTCTGTAGACCCGTCCCAATGCTCCTTCACCCAACAAGTTTTTGTGGTCGAAGTTTCTTGTCGCAACTTGAAGCTCTTTGAAAGAGAAACTTCTGAGTTCATTACTGGTATTATCAACTGTGCTTCCAACTTCTCGAGTGGCACTGGAGAAACTGAGGGTGCGGAAATTGAACACCATCTGTAGGCAATCCTGTTAATTCCTCCCCACCATGAATCAGATCTTTTCCGGGCTTGGCCTTGTA
>JAGVVM010023068.1:0-11311 GCA_019149425.1 Psidium friedrichsthalianum | reverse complement strand
CATTTTTTCTTTATCATAACTTTTTTTCCGGAAACAAACCCACCTCCCCTACACAACATTTCACTTTATCACATATTTAATTTCTTGTGCAGGAAATATTATCCTGATGGCCATCTCATTTATGGCCACGCCTCTTTGGGTGCTCTGGTTCTATGGCATCGGTAACATTACTAGAATTTTCTCATTGTGAACTTGATTTATTGTTGCTAAATGCAAACAATTAACACCTACAATTTTCTTGCTTTTCCCCCAAAATACAGTGCCATTTATGGCTGCGAATTCATCTTGGGAGCCCCATGCGTGATGATGTTGCTAATACGCAATGGGAGAAGACACTTGGCAATGGATCAAAACGTTGAAGAATTTTTGCAATCTAACAATAACTTCTTGCCCATAAGGTACTCTTACTCAGACATCAAGAAAATCACGGGCGGTCTCAAGGACAACTAGGCGAGGGAGGGTACGGTTTCAGTGTTCAAAGGAAGACTCCGGAGCGGTTGCGAGGTGGCAGTGAAGATTCTGAAGAAGGGAAAAGCGAACGGGCAAGACTTCATCAGTGAAGTGGCCACCATCGGAAGAATTCACCATGTTAATGTGGTTGGACTCATTGGGTTTTGCTTCGAGGGCTCGAAACAAGCTCTTGTTTACGATTTCATGCATAATGGGTCTTTGGATAAGCACATCTTTTCACGAGGACAAGGGACTTCTCTTGATTGCAATGAAGTATACAAGATTGCTCTTGGAGTGGCTAGAGGGATTGAGTATATTCATCGAGGATGCGACATGCAAATTCTACACTTTGATATTAAGCCTCACAACATTCTTCTCGATAGGGATTTCAACCCAAAATTTCTGACTTTGGGCTTGCCAAATTGTATCCCACGAACCACAACACCGTATCTATGACTGCTGCAAGAGGAACATTAGGATACATGGCTCCAGAGCTAGTCTATAGGAATCTTGGGGGCATCTCCTACAAAGCTGATGTCTACAGTTTCGGCAAATTGTTAATGGAAATGGCCAGTGGAAGGAAGAATTTGGATGTGAGGCAGAGTATTCGAGCCAGATGTTACTTTCCTTTATGGGTCCATGATCGAATCAGCAAGGATTGGACGTTCCGTGGAACAAGCTAGCCAGGAGATAGGACTCTCTAAAGAAAATGATAATAGTTGCTCTTTGGTGCATTCAATTGAATCCGAGTGATCGTCCTTCGATGTATAAAGTCCTGGAAATGCTGGAAGGAGAAGTAGATGACCTCCGAATGCCTCCGAAGCCACTCTTTTATCCAGCAGAAATGTCAACAAGGGATGATGGAAATTGGACTGACAATGGCCAAGTGACTAGATCCATTGCAACAACTAGTGCAATAACTTACGAAGATTCTCATCTTTTGCATTCTAGTACCAGCATTACACAAGCATAGACACATATTGATGATGTTTTTTATGTATACCTCCCCCTTTCATTACCACGGATTGTGTATGTTTATGACTATTTTAACCATTATCATATTAAAGATATCATTAATCCTACTTTCCACTTTTGGAGCAATTTCGGATTTCGTAGTCTTAGCTTCAAAACTAATTAGCATGCAACCAACGATTCGAGTAGCTTCATGGCACTGCAATCGCCATACACGCATGGCTTCGTTGCGCACCAATTGTCGCTTCGATTAATGTCAAAAAATGATGGATGGAGACATGATAAGATCTTCAAAAGATGATGAACAACTTCGGTTCAAAGGACGGGGACACATAGATGGTGGAGACTCTCGTTAACTTTTTATTCTGTCGAAGATTAGTTTAAAATTAAATTAAAGAATAGTGGGAGAAGACAATTCCTCCATTAATACCAGAATAATAGTTTAATTAAATTCTCATTTCTTTTGTCGGGTTGCCAAGTTATTAAGTGGTAAATGGGCACTTGAGAATGATATAAGTTTTGTGTTTCAGATTCACTATCTAAGGCTACTGCAGAAGATATATGTGGTCCTTATTGAAATTAGATCTGAGTCTTCTACTCAAGTTTAAATCATTTGCGATGTAGATGAGTATTGTCAATTCAATTTTCAACATCGTGTTAACCGTTCCAGATGCTTCAGCAAAAGGAAATCAGAGTGTCAAAGTTTGTGTACGATACTTTAGTACCAAAGTTTTATTTAAAACGATCACTAAAGTGCTAACTTCGATATGTTTAGCCAAAAATCCTACGTGGCTTGTCAAAGGATCCAATCAGCAATAAAAAAAAAAAGCCAAGAGTTAAAAAAAAAAAAAAATATATATATATATATATAAAATAGCTAAAAACTAAAAAAAATGATAGTTTTTTTTCTCTGATTTGCCAAATAAGTGAGTTGACGAAAAATTTTGGCACTAAAATAAGGGATACATACAATTTTGACACTTTTGATGTCTTTTTGCCCAAAAAATTCTACTATCATTTTTAAGCAATATATCCCTCTTTGAATGAACCGCAAATAGGTGAGGCACGCAAACTCCCATCTTGATAATTAATATGAGATATTACAATTTTATTGATTTAATTTTCAAGGTTTCAAGGATGACTATTTCCAATCGAATCCTTAACGAGAAGCCCAATCATCACAAGACTTTCATGTAAATATTTGACCATTATAAGAAATACATCACTCCTCGTAGGAGTGAGTTGTTCCACATTCCATAGAGGTTTTACTTGAAACTTACTCATCGGAATATATTCCTTACTTTTTGAAACCTGAAATTTACCATCCATGCCTTAAGATCTAGAACCTACCATGTCACTGGCTATAGTGCCGATTACACATTTCACATGTATTATTAATTGAATAATTGTAGTGAATCATTATGTTTTTTTTTTTTCAAAAAATTATTATCTTTAATGACCACCATTTGCTGCTACAATCCATTAGCCACAATTCATATTTAAACGCACAAATAAGTTTGAAATATTAACAAAGTAAAAAACCCCAATCAATACCGCCGAAAACAGTAATTCAGACTAGTGGTTTCAGATGACGCACTCATAATCGAAAATTATGGAATATCACAAGATTGCGCGAAGAGATATACCAAGAAGAACGCAAAAACTTATTATAGGTAACATTCCACGTTCGAAGTGCTAATTACTAGAACTACCCATGAGAATAGGTTCCCTAATTTTTAGAACCTACTTGAAACTTGAAATCGATAAGTTCTCCACCAGTCCAGTTTCAAGCTCCCTAAAACCATGTTCCTCTTAGCTCATCATATCAAAATGGGTGAGGTCAAACAAAATCCCACTTTAAAAATTGATGTGAAATTTTACAATTTCTATGAATATAATTTTTCCATTTTTAAAACGACTTTCATATAACTTCATTTGCACTTTTTGTTTAAGAAGTGAGGAAAGAGAAACGAACGGTGAGTCGCATCATTTGCAATTTCACTGCTTTTTACTTCGCCCGATACGATACAACAAAAGGGTTAGGGGACCAAATCCGAAATAGTAGAAAGGTCGCGTCCTTGGATCTAGTCGTCTCTCGCTTAAGTGAGGGAGGTCGCTTCTAGATTCTGATTCTGGTTTATCATTCTCTTTCGTGATCTTATGGAGATATCTCGTCTTTTTTGGATTCCATCTCCGCTTTCTTTTCTTGTGCGATCGTTTCTCGAATCGCAGTCCCAATCGGCACTTGCATGAGAGGCGGAGACAATGGCGATGAGCGGCGGAGGCGACGCGGTGCGGCACGTGCGTGGTGGGGACGCTGGCGGAGCTACGGGCGCATCCCGCCAACCAGCACACCGCCACGTGGGTTGCCGGCGAGGCTCGCCCTGCGAGCTCTCACTCCAGCTACTTGAATGCCACCCCGAGCGGCTCGGCCTCGGCTTTGTCAACCTCAACCAAAGTGGCGGCGAGAACCCGTACGTCCACGTCGCACCGGCGAATGGTTCCGCGCCGTCTGGCAGGAGTGAGTCTATCGGTGCGTATTTTTCGCATTTGAGATTCTGCTGTGGTTGATGATTAGGCTTTTAAGGATGGTGTTGACGAGGCCGACGCTTTGCTGGTGTTTGCAAGGCCGATGAACAAGATATGCGACGCGTTGAACCGATGTGGGAAGAGGTTCGAAGATGCTACGCGAAAAGCAGAGTCGCTCGCGAACGATGTTGGCATCACCGTGAGTTTTCTATACATTTTTTTTCTCGGTAAACATGTCAATATAATCAGATAGAAACGTTTTGGAATTATTCGTGGAGACGCATCTGATTGAAGATTGCTTGGTTACATACATTTCTTCTCTGTTTCTGCAATCTATGTCAATTCTAACGAAGTAATTATTCTATCCAAATAGTTATGTCTCTTTGTTCTAATTGACGTCGTTTGTTCAGCATGCTAACGAAGATACATGCTTTATATTCTATGCATATAATTCGCCGATCAGCAATTGAGTGGATCAAGTCCCATGATTATTTATCTAGAGGAGACTCAACTTTAATTTTGTGGTGCTATCTTCAGTGCTTCTTTCTTGGCAATCTATGTCGATTTGATCTATGACAAATTGCCGAATCCGCGACATCGTACTTTCATGGAGCACATGGCTTGTTTTCCATCATATTCTAAGGCTATCAGGACCCCTTGGGTTCTTTGCGTGACTGAACATTGGACTAGATAGTTATCATCTCTTACCCTAAAATGGTTAAGGTGATTGGCGAAACCCATATTTTTACTTTGACTCTTATTCTTATGAAATGACGATTTTGCCCCTCATGGGCAAATTGTCTCAAAAAATAGGAAAAATTTCAGAAAATCTCAAAAATTGGGAAATGGGCACATTCAACCTATTTTCGATGATTTGGATTTCAAATCCCTTCAAAATTTACAATTTCGCCCTTTGGGCAAGTTGTCTCCTAAATGACGATTTTGCCCTTGATGGGCAAATCGCCTCTAAATCATCCTAAACTCCTTTCAAATCTCTAAACACCCATTCTCTAAGCCAATAGGGCTTTATTAGGGGTCAATGTATTGATTTGATGAGTTTTATCCGCATGCTTTTGATCTTTGATGTACGCACCTATCTTACTGATTGTGATTGATAGGTTAGTTGTTTCCATCTGCATGAACTCCTAGATTTTAGGATTCTCTCATCCCAATCATCTGCATGAAATCATAGTCAGGAAAATCGCTCAACTTCGGTACCGAAAGGGCGTCAATGGCAACATCGGCGTAACTAAGTCTCCGATCCCAAATATCTGGTTCCGTTAGAGTCGTATGGCTACTCCCACCGTTCGACGAGGTTTCGATCTACCTTCTCCAAAGATCAGTGATGACTCCGAAAGCATGTACACGTATGCACATGTCACCCGACCACACTTAAGGTCGAATTCGATAACCCGCCGCAATTTGGTATGAGCTTGAGAGGGCTTGAGCTAAGCCCCGTTTAAGAGCAACTTAGCAATCCACCAGCCGATTGA
Source organism: Psidium friedrichsthalianum (assembly GCA_019149425.1). Lineage (NCBI taxonomy): Eukaryota > Viridiplantae > Streptophyta > Magnoliopsida > Myrtales > Myrtaceae > Psidium > Psidium friedrichsthalianum. Next base: position 5,867 of record JAGVVM010023068.1, on the reverse strand, counting down.
TTTCAAAGATCGGGTCGCGACATTGCTTAATGAATCTTTTGCATATAAAAATTTATTATGTACATTTATTTTAGATAATACATCTAAAATTAGTTTATACCCTCAAGAATGGGATAGTTACAAAAAAATTTAGATATTTTAAAATTTTTTAATGATGCAACTTATAGTTTATCTTGTGTTTATTATCCAACTATGCAATTATTTTTTATATTAATACATTATATTAAAAATAATTGCATAGTTGGATAATAAACACAAGATAAACTATAAGTTGCATCATTAAAAATTTTAAAATATCTAAATTTTTTTTGTAACTATCCCATTCTTGAGGGTATAAACTAATTTTAGATGTATTATCTAAATAAATGTACATAATAAATTTTTATATGCAAAAGATTCATTAAGCAATGTCGCGACCCGATCTTTGAAATCAATCGGCTGGTGGATTGCTAAGTTGCCTCTTAAACGGGGCTTAGCTCAAGCCCTCTCAAGCTCATACCAAATTGCGGCGGGTTATCGAATTCGACCTTAAGTGTGGTCGGGTGACATGTGCATACGTGTACATGCTTTCGGAGTCATCACTGATCTTTGGAGAAGGTAGATCGAAACCTCGTCGAACGGTGGGAGTGCCATACGACTCTAACGGAACCAGATATTTGGGATCGGAGACTTAGTTACGCCGATGTTGCCATTGACGCCCTTTCGTTACCGAAGTTGAGCGATTTTCCTGACTATGATTTCATGCAGATGAATGGGATGAGAGAATCCTAAAATCTAGGAGTTCATGCAGATGGAAACAACTAACCTATCAATCACAATCAGTAGATAGGTGCGTACATCAAGATCAAAAGCATGCGGATAAACTCATCAAATCAATACATTGACCCCTAATAAAGCCCTATTGGCTTAGAGATGGGTGTTTAGAGATTTGAAAGGAGTTTAGGATGATTTAGAGGCGATTTGCCCATCAAGGGCAAAATCGTCATTTTAGGAGACAACTTGCCCAAAGGGCGAAATTGTAAATTTGAAGGGATTTGAAATCCAAATCATCGAAAATAGGTTGAATGTGCCCATTTCCCAATTTGAGATTTTCTGAAATTTTTCCTATTTTTTGAGACAATTTGCCCATGAGGGGCAAAATCGTCATTTCATAAGGAATAAGAGTCAAAGTAAAAAATATGGGTTTCGCCAATCACCTAACCATTTTAGGGTAGAGATGATAAACTATCTAGTCCAATGTTCAGTCACGCAAAGAACCCAAGGGGTCCTGATAGCCTTAGAATATGATGGAAAACAAGCCATGTGCTCCATGAAAGTACTATGTCACGGATTCGGCAATTTGTCATAGATCAAATTGACATAGATTGCCAAAGAAAAAGCACTGAAGATAGCACCACAAAATTAAGTTGAGTCTCCTCTAGATAATAATCATGGGACTTGATCCACTCAATTGCTGATCGGCATTATATGCATAGAATATAAAAGCATGTATCTTCGTTAGCATGCTGAACAAACGACGTCAATTAAGAACAAAGAACATAACTATTTGGATAGAATATTACTTCGTTAGAATTGACATAGATTGCAGAAACAGAGAAGAAATGTATGTAACCAAGCAATCTTCAATCAGATGCGTCTCCACGAATAATTCCAAAACGTTTCTATCTGATTATATTGACATGTTTACCGAGAAAAAAAATGTATAGAAAACTCACGGTGATGCCAACATTGTTCGCGAGCGACTCTGCTTTTCGCGTAGCATCTTCGAACCTCTTCCCACATCGGTTCAACGCGTCGCATATCTTGTTCATCGGCCTTGCAAACACCAGCAAAGCGTCGGCCTCATCAACACCATCCTTAAAAGCCTAATCATCAACCACAGCACATCTCAAATGCGAAAAATACGCACCGATAGACTCACTCCTGCCAGACGGCGCGGAACCATTCGCCGTGCGACGTGGACGTACGGGTTCTCGCCGCCACTTTGGTTGAGGTTGACAAAGCCGAGGCCGAGCCGCTCGGGGTGGCATTCAAGTAGCTGGAGTGAGAGCTCGCAGGGCGAGCCTCGCCGGCGAACCACGTGGCGGTGTGCTGGTTGGCGGGATGCGCCCGTAGCTCCGCCAGCGTCCCCACCACGCACGTGCCGCACCGCGTCGCCTCCGCCGCTCATCGCCATTGTCTCCGCCTCTCATGCAAGTGCCGATTGGGACTGCGATTCGAGAAACGATCGCACAAGAAAAGAAAGCGGAGATGGAATCCAAAAAGACGAGATATCTCCATAAGATCACGAAAGAGAATGATAAACCAGAATCAGAATCTAGAAGCGACCTCCCTCACTTAAGCGAGAGACGACTAGATCCAAGGACGCGACCTTTCTACTATTTCGGATTTGGTCCCCTAACCCTTTTGTTGTATCGTATCGGCGAAGTAAAAAGCAGTGAAATTGCAAATGATGCGACTCACCGTTCGTTTCTCTTTCCTCACTTCTTAAACAAAAAGTGCAAATGAAGTTATATGAAAGTCGTTTTAAAAATGGAAAAATTATATTCATAGAAATTGTAAAATTTCACATCAATTTTTAAAGTGGGATTTTGTTTGACCTCACCCATTTTGATATGATGAGCTAAGAGGAACATGGTTTTAGGGAGCTTGAAACTGGACTGGTGGAGAACTTATCGATTTCAAGTTTCAAGGTAGGTTCTAAAATTAGGGAACCTATTCTCATGGGTAGTTCTAGGTAATTAGCACTTCGAACGTGGAATGTTACCTATAATAAGTTTTTGCGTTCTTCTTGGTATATCTCTTCGCGCAATCTTGTGATATTCCATAATTTTCGATTATGAGTGCGTCATCTGAAACCACTAGTCTGAATTACTGTTTCGGCGGTATTGATTGGGGTTTTACTTTGTTAATATTTCAAACTTATTTGTGCGTTTAAATATGAATTGTGGCTAATGGATTGTAGCAGCAAATGGTGGTCATTAAAGATAATAATTTTTTGAAAAAAAAAACATAATGATTCACTACAATTATTCAATTAATAATACATGTGAAATGTGTAATCGGCACTATAGCCAGTGACATGGTAGGTTCTAGATCTTAAGGCATGGATGGTAAATTTCAGGTTTCAAAAAGTAAGGAATATATTCCGATGAGTAAGTTTCAAGTAAAACCTCTATGGAATGTGGAACAACTCACTCCTACGAGGAGTGATGTATTTCTTATAATGGTCAAATATTTACATGAAAGTCTTGTGATGATTGGGCTTCTCGTTAAGGATTCGATTGGAAATAGTCATCCTTGAAACCTTGAAAATTAAATCAATAAAAATTGTAATATCTCATATTAATTATCAAGATGGGAGTTTGCGTGCCTCACCTATTTGCGGTTCATTCAAAGAGGGATATATTGCTTAAAAATGATAGTAGAATTTAGCAAAAAGACATCAAAAGTGTCAAAATGTATGTATCCCTTATTTTAGTGCCAAAATTTTTCGTCAACTCACTTATTTGGCAAATCAGAGAAAAAAACTATCATTTTTTTTAGTTTTTAGCTTATTTTATATATATATATATATATTTTATTTTTTTAACTCTTGGCTTTTTTTTTTTATTGCTGATTGGATCCTTTGACAAGCCACGTAGGATTTTTGGCTAAACATATCGAAGTTAGCACTTTAGTGATCGTTTTAAATAAAACTTTGGTACTAAAGTATCGTACACAAACTTTGACACTCTGATTTCCTTTTGCTGAAGCATCTGGAACGGTTAACACGATGTTGAAAATTGAATTTGACAATACTCATCTACATCGCAAATGAATTTAAACTTGAGTAGAAGACTCAGATCTAATTTCAATAAGGACCACATATATCTTCTGCAGTAGCCTTAGATAGTGAATCTGAAACACAAAACTTATATCATTCTCAAGTGCCCATTTACCACTTAATAACTTGGCAACCCGACAAAAGAAATGAGAATTTAATTAAACTATTTATTCTGGTATTAATGGAGGAATTGTCTTCTCCCACTATTCTTTAATTTAATTTTAAACTAATCTTCGACAGAATAAAAAGTTAACGAGAGTCTCCACCATCTATTGTGTCCCGTCCTTTGAACCGAAGTTGTTCATCATCTTTTTGAAGATCTTATCATGTCTCCATCCATCATTTTTTGACATTAATCGAAGCGACAATTGGTGCGCAACAAGCCATGCGTGTATGGCGATTGCAGTGCCATGAAGCTACTCGAATCGTTGGTTGCATGCTAATTAGTTTTGAAGCTAAGACTACGAAATCCGAAATTGTTCCAAAAGTGGAAAGTAGGATTAATGATATCTTTAATATGATAATGGTTAACATAGTCATAAACATACACAATCCGTGGTAATGAAAGGGGAGGTATACATAAAACATCATCAATATGTGTCTATGCTTGTGTAATGCTGGTACTAGAATGCAAAAGATGAGAATCTTCGTAAGTTATTGCACTAGTTGTTGCAATGGATCTAGTCACTTCGCCATTGTCAGTCCAATTTCCATCATCCCTTGTTGACATTTCTGCTGGATAAAAGAGTGGCTTCGGAGGCATTCGGAGGTCATCTACTTCTCCTTCCAGCATTCCAGGACTTTATACATCGAAGGACGATCACTCGGATTCAATTGAATGCACCAAAGAGCAACTATTATCATTTTCTTTAGAAGAGTCCTATCCTCTTGGCTAGCTTGTTCCACCGGAACGTCCAATCCTTGCTGATTCGATCATGGACCCATAAAGGAAAGTAAATTTGGCTCGAATATTCTGCCTCTACATCCAAATTCTTCCTTCCACTGGCCATTTCCATTAACAATTTGCCGAAACTATAGACATCAGCTTTGTAGGAGATGCCCCCAAGATTCCTATAGACTAGCTCTGGAGCCATGTATCCTAATGTTCCTCTTGCAGCAGTCATAGATACGGTGTTGTGGTTCGTGGGATACAATTTGGCAAGCCCAAAGTCAGAAATTTTGGGTTGAAATCCCTATCGAGAAGAATGTTGTGAGGCTTAATATCAAAGTGTAGAATTTGCATGTCGCATCCTCGATGAATATACTCAATCCCTCTAGCCACTCCAAGAGCAATCTTGTATACTTCATTGCAATCAAGAGAAGTCCCTTGTCCTCGTGAAAAGATGTGCTTATCCAAAGACCCATTATGCATGAAATCGTAAACAAGAGCTTGTTTCGAGCCCTCGAAGCAAACCCAATGAGTCCAACCACATTAACATGGTGAATTCTTCCGATGGTGGCCACTTCACTGATGAAGTCTTGCCCGTTCGCTTTTCCCTTCTTCAGAATCTTCACTGCCACCTCGCAACCGCTCCGGAGTCTTCCTTTGAACACTGAACCGTACCCTCCCTCGCCTAGTTTGTCCTTGAGACCGCCCGTGATTTTCTTGATGTCTGAGTAAGAGTACCTTATGGGCAAGAAGTTATTGTTAGATTGCAAAAATTCTTCAACGTTTTGATCCATTGCCAAGTGTCTTCTCCTCCATTTGCGTATTAGCAACATCATCACGCATGGGGCTCCCAAGATGAATTTCGCAGCCATAAATGGCACTGTATTTTGGGGAAAGCAAGAAAATTGTAGGTGTTAAATTGTTTGCATTTAGCAACAATAAATCAAGTTCACAATGAGAAAATTCTAGTAATGTTACCGATGCCATAGAACCAGAGCACCCAAAGAGGCGTGGCCATAAATGAGATGGCCATCAGGATAATATTTCCTGCACAAGAAATTAAATATGTGATAAAGTGAAATGTTGTGTAGGGAGGTGGGTTTGTTTCCGGAAAAAAAGTTATGATAAAGAAAAATGTTTTTACTTTTGGTT
>JAGVVM010023063.1:0-25743 GCA_019149425.1 Psidium friedrichsthalianum | reverse complement strand
AATATCTAGCTCGCCTGCCCATCATATATCCCAAACCCAAGTCCAGCTATAGAGCTCTGGATTTGTAGTTTTTAACAAATGCCGACACACCCAACTATCTCTTCTACTCCTCCTCTCTACTCCCTCCTCTTCGCCCCTTTCTTACTTTCCTCCGCCCCCCCCCTTCTCCCCTTTTCTCTCCCTCCCCTTTTCCCCCCCCTCCTCCCTCTTTTTTTTTTTTGTTTGGGTCATGTCGGTCAAATACATGAGAAATTGAGGACCGGAATGAAAGAGAACGGGACAGGGATTGACACATGGCTGCACATGGACACTGGCAATGGCGAAGGGACACGTGTCACTGTGGCACGGAGATAGACATGTGGCAGCATGTGTCATGAGGTGGTACAAACGGTGCCACGTGTCACCGTTGAGAGACACTGGGGGCACATGTCATCGTGTGGTCTGCCCGAAAGCTGACTCATTAGTTCAGCTGCTTCCCTTATAGTAAAACCTCTGATGTTAGTTTTATTTTGTCATTCGTTCGTCAGAACAAAACTCTGTACTCTACCTAAATCTCTCTCTTTTGGCAACCATTGTTTGCCCTAAACCACCCTTGCTTGCTATTGTCAAGACTAACTCAAGGGTTGTGCTCTGCACCAGGTAAAGTTACACGCCAAGACAAGAAAGAAAGGCGAATCCAAGATCATTCATTCATCATTTTTATGTTGTTTTCTTGAATAATTGAGCAAGTGGATTCCTAGTCACTATTACTAACCTATCTATGATTCGTTGTTGTGAGTGTTAAGCATCAATTGATTCAGTTGTGATGATCTTGCTTGTGATTACTTCAATAAGATCTGATTTCTAAATCCTTATGCTTTGAAGACTTGGATTTGATGTTAGTGAACTTGTCCTCCAATTTTACGATCTATAGATGATTTAGTAGTTCGGCCTAGTGATCTTCTTATTGGTTTATACTCACTCTATTGTTAAAAACATTTTTTCAGCATATTACAATGTCGGAGTCACCTATCTATATGGTAAACCTTTGAAAATACTCGTTCAGTAGAGAATATATGAAGGGAAATACTCGAAGGATCAAGGTGATGCAATATAGAATTTTCCGATCCAAGGTTTATGTGGATGAAGGACCACCAGATGAGTGGGATGTGCTTGAATTTAAAAGCTATTACCATGAAAGGCCTAGGGGTATGTGTGTGGTAATCAGTTCGAAAATCAACTCCAGAACGATTCAGATTCACTTGTAAAAAGAATCCTTAGAACGTATAAGCAATGGAACGAATTTTTTCAACACGGAAATTGAAATCGTGAGATCGACACTAGAATCAGATAAACCGACAGGCCTGGATCAACCCACAGTTTCCTTTAAAACAGATTCGTTCCTCAACTCTGTTGCTTGAGGTTTTTCTGGTGAACGGCGTGGTCTTCCTAGGATACAACGGGTTAACAGCTTAGGAGGTTGAGCACAGGACAACCTCAGAGCTTTCGGCGAACTTGAAAGAAAAGAAACTGGTGTTTGGAAACACTATCGAAAAAACCAATGCAGGGGAAATAACGCAGAAAGAAAAAACAGGAGCAAAACAGAGGGAGAACGGAAGTCTTTTGCACTGCTGACGGTAGAATATGGGGAATGTTCGTGCGCTTCAACAAGAACGAGAGGAAACCAGTTATTTATAAGTGAGGTGGAGTGGAGGGATTATTCTAGAATAATATGGCGTAACAGTTTATAACGGCTGATTAAATCTGCTGTTTGTAACTGTTGTAGCATAACCGACAATTAAATTTGTCGTTTGTAATTGTTACGGTGTAACGGTTGATTAATTCTGCCGTTTCTGGCATAATGGATGATTAACTCTGCCATTTGTAACGACCGTAATGTAATGACATTCCAAAAACGTTACAAATGGTCAGCTTCTGAGCGTCGCGAGCTGCTTCTGAACCTCGCTCGAGCTGCTTCTGAACGCTGGTTATGAACCCGCGCGAGCTGCTTCTGAGTGCTGGTTCTGACCCTGCGCGAGCTGCTTCTGAACGCTGGTTCTAAACCCTGCAAGAGCTGCTTCTGAAACTAAACGTTGCTTCTGAGCTCATCCGAAACATACTCTGCTTCTGAGCTCGCATTAAAGCATCGTTACAAAATCATCCATTAACATTTGGAAAAAAGAAAGTTGAGCCATGATGCAAAATTGGGCTAGTCGCGAGACCCATTTTTCTGGTCCGCATTCGTGCGTACACGCCCCTCGTCGAACCTTCGTTGAGGCCCGAGATTTGCACCCCCCTGCGCCTGTGCGCGAGGCATAGTACTTTGTTGTTATGTTACCACTCCAAAGGAGTGTAACCATATGTAAAACACTTAAAAGCCTTCTTTCTTTTCAATGTGGGACTAGTGTTTCCCACTTCCAACTCAAGGATGCTCTTTGAGAAACAATTTCTCATTCACCCATCAAAACACACCATATTTCCAACATGTGGATAGGTCTCATTGCTTCACATCTCCTAGAAAGTGAGTGCCTAACGAGTAGCATGTAGAATAATGAAGATCTTGGGTTGGAGGCTTCTGTAAACTATCCTTGAAATCAAGAAATAGTGGCCGAAAGACGAAGAAGAAGGTTGATGTTAACTTTAGTAATCAGGAGTAGATAAGCCTTCCCCAGAATCCTCTCAGAATGCTTTGAACCTTTGTAAAGGACCGTTCAAAATGAATATACATATGTGAAATAAAATGATTTGGCTGTTGTTATAATTTTGTCTATACTTTTACATGTTATCTGGTTAGCATAACCCATAAAGGCCATACCCCTTTCTAGGCATGCCTATTGTGAGGTGTTTGGTGTTGTATCATGCACTTGTCTTGTATGGCCATCTTGATTGTTATATTTAGTCTTCCGCATGTGCCGCGCGCACGCATGTGTGTGTAATGAAAGATTAAAGAAGAGAGCATAGTTAGTAAGCCTTAAAGTGTTGCGGACTAGGACGTCACATGCTTAGTCGCTAGAAAAAAGCCGGTTGATGAAGATTTGACAAGCTGAGTAGTTCGAGCTTATTTGAAACTAATTTGGTCACTTCATGTCATTATTTAATATAATGTCCACTTTGAATCATCTTTTAACAAAAATAATTCCATTTCAAGCCATTATTTAAATGAAAATTCATTCGACATACCAACTTATCGTTCGACTAGTACATGATAGATTGCAGTGCAAGCACAAGATTAAGGCAATTTTTGACTGCTGCGATGTTGTGATGTTTGCCTGAGTTGCAAGAACTCTCATTTCAAGGCAAAACTAGAAAATTCGATTAAAAAAGAAGAAGAAGAAGGTAAAACTAGAATCATGTCTGTGCTTGCTACAAAAAAAGTAGTTTTAGAAAGGTGGGAGAAAATCTTAAAGATATCGTTGGATCAGATTCACCAATAATCACCCAATTATTCATAATGTATTCTACGGATTTAATTCAGTCCTTAGCTTTACAATTTTATCAATTTAATTTTAAATCTTTACATGAAATTTCAATAAAGTCTTTTCGGCCAATAGTTGTTGGAAAAAAAAAAGGTGGCAGTCTAGGCATCATCATCCATCCTATGTGGCACATCGCATGTCAATGGTTTTATCGATGAAAATTAATTGAATTGAATGCATTAGAATTTAAGAATATTTCAAATAAGAGTATGAAGTGCCTCATTTTCTCAAATAATGTCCTAAAATAAACTTTATTTCAAGTAAAAACCTAAAATGCTCTCTTTGATTAAAAAAGGAACCTGGCCGAAGGGCATTCTCATTATTTATTTATTTTTCCTTTTCTTTTTTTTTTGTTCTTTGTTCTTTTCCCCTCCCCCCCCAAAAAAAAAACCAACGCCAGGCCACCGAAGGAAGTGGCCAGACTTAGACGATGGCCACCCTTGCCGGTGTCAAGCGAGGGTCGCCCTCGTTAGATCTGCGATTGTGACTCCCCTCTTCCTCTTCGCTTCCACCACTTTCATCTCTCTTCTTTGTCACCTACATGCACACCATCCATCTTTTGTTTCCCTTCCGATCCTTCTTGGCTATGTTTCCTCCATCCATGTATTTTCTTTCTTGGATCTATCTCTCTCCTTCTCTCTTTTCTTTTCTTGCTTCTCCTATGCTTAGGTCATTTGTAAATCTTCTCGGTCTGTTAAGATTTGCATGATTAGATTTTTATCAAGCGAGGGCCACCTGCGGAAGTTGCTGAACTTAGGTGAGGGCCCTTCGCCCGATGTCGGTTGGGCTAGGCAAGGGCGAGGGTTGCCCTCGCCAGATCCCAGCGAGGGTCGCCCTTGCCCACCTAGGTGACAATGGCCCGATGCTGGCCAAGGCAGTGAGGCCGATGATGGGCGGTATGAAGGGGAGAAAAAAAGAAAAGAGGAAAAAAAAAAGAATTCAAAAAAGTAAAGGACAAAATGCCTTGCGGTCGGGCCCTTCTTTGAAACAAAGAAAGCACTTTAGACTGTTATTTGAGAAATAAGAGTACTTTAGACCCTTATTTGGAGTTTTCCTTTAGAATTTTGTGCAAATGTTTAAGACTCAATTGGAAAAACTGAAAAGATAGAACGGAATTGGCATCCACACAATAGGAAATCTAATTGGACAATTTCCTCATCCAATTGGATAGCTTAAAGATAGATAAAGATGATTCTTTCATGCCATAATAAGAGGAAATTGTAACATAAAATAGGCGGGGCCATTTCCATCCACATTTTGGCCGGTATACTCTTTTTTTCAATCAACTGACTGAAATACCCTCTCTTTCTCTTCAATATGCTGTTTCTTTCTTTCTTTCTTTTTATCAAACTAACCAACAAAACCTTCTTAATTTCTATTACCACTCTTATTTTATAATTGTTGCAATATAACTATCAGATGCACCCAACAAGATTTTATCTTTTCATACATCATGTTTTCACTTTGTCTAGAGAAGGTCGTTAATTTTAATTTATGGTCTCATATTTTTAATTAAAAAAAGTTACATATAAGACTAGAAATTTCTAGTTATGACGGCTTTTGCACACACAATGATTTGCCTATTTTCTTTATTATTGAGGAAAGCTTTATTTCAAAATTGAAAACTAAAATACAATCTGATTATCTAGCCAATTTTGATGTTGTGGGAGTTTTTTGGAATAAGTTACACATCATTAATTTGTGCTTTTTTTTTTAAACGTTTAAAATGAATTGCAAGATGAGGATTGAAAATTTTCTAAACGTTCTTCACTTTCAAACTGGCTTCATATTTTGTATGGTTAAATAAGCATATTTTAGAGTTTTGATCCACTTGCTTTGAGATTGAATTTAAAATGCATATTATTTACTTCCTCATAGTAGGAGTAGAACAACAAGAAGTTTTCGTTTACCTTTATGTGCTTATCGTTTGTTCAAATTTAGATATGATCTAAATATAAAATGTTTGACGTTTAATCATGCTTCTAACAAGTTAATCTTATCCATATTTCGATCAATTTTTCTTTTCCATTTTTTTTCATCAAGATTGGCTAGATAATGAAATTGGATTTTGATTTCTTCTTTGAAATAGAGTTCCGCTCATGCCATATGATACAAATATGCAATTAATTATGGGTTCATCAGCTGTTATAATAAAAATATCTCGTGGTTGAAAATATGAGACAATAAATTAAAGTTGACAGCATCCTCCAGGTTCGTGTCCTCTTCTTTTGATTCACAATCATCTGCCAACATGAGGGTCCATCGATTTAGCAAGGACAATTTTCATCATCAAGTCGACGATTCTAAAAGAGCAATTTTCGATCGAAACATATGTTCAAAAAATGTGTTTTTTGTCTCTCTCGCTCAAGACTCAAGATCGAAGTTTGAATTCCTTCCTTAATAATGCCACTTGGGAGTCCATCGCCAATGCAGACATTACAAGAAGTTACGAGCTCACGTGGGTCTTGATGTGTACGAGAATTCATCATCTTCCCGAGCCTCCCGAGTAGAAAGTTGAAGCTGGGAGATCTTCTGGACCTCGGGAATCCATCGCCAATGCAACTAAGATGGGCCACTTCTTCAAGAACCGCACTCCCCGCGACGAAAGCTCCGCATTCGTTGTCCTCTCTGTTCCAGGACCCGGAATCACCATCCCAACCTCGAAGCAGTCCGACGGAGTTCGAGCGTCAAGTGAGGCAACGCTGCAAATCAGGTCCCCTCTCGCTGGATGAAGCGCTCGGTTACTTCCGAACACTGGTTCGAGTCAAGCCCCTTGTGTCCGTCGATACGTTTAATCACGTGCTGGGGGCGGTTTCCAAGAATAAGACGTACTCGGACGTGGTCGCCTTGTACAAGGAGATGAATGGGGCAGGGATCAGGCCCGATTTGTGTACCTTGAATATTTTGATCAATTGTTGGTGCCATCTGGAAGTGATTAACTGTGGGTTCGGAGTATTTGCTGAGATCGTGAAGCGCGGTTTCGAGCCCGACGAGGTGACTTTGGCTACCCTGCTTAAAGGCTTGTGCTTGGTGGGGAAAGCGATTGATGCAGTTGAGATGTTTGACAAATTGGCTCTTAGGAGATTCGATGGGATTAGGGGGTCGTTTTTGTACAGGGCGCTTATTGCAGGGCTCCATAAAACTCGCGAGACAGCACTGATGCTCGAATTGCATAAGAAGATGACAAAGCAGGGATTTGAGGCTGATGCGCAGACGTGTACCATGATTGTCAGTGATCTATGCAAAGCCAAGCTGATCGATGATGCATTGGAGTTGTTTCGTGATCAGGTTAGCCAACAAACTGAGCCCGATGTCGTGCTTTACACTTCAGTGATCGACGGGTTGTGTAAGTCAGGGCGATTGGGGCAAGCTGTTGCAATTTATGACGAAATGGTCGAGCGTGGTATCTCGGCTGATGTGATTACATACAACTCTTTAATCCATGCTTTCTGCCAAGCTGGACATTGGGCTGAAGCCAACAAAACGCTTCATCTAATGACAGAGAGGGGCATTTCCCCCACTGTCATCACTTTTTGCATCCTGATAGATTGTCTATGCAAAAATGGAAAAGTAAACGAAGCAGGTAGGGTATTTGAAATGATGATTCAGAAAGGCGTGGACGCGGATACATGCACTTACAGTAGCTTCATAAATGGTTTATGTTTGGCGGGTAGGCTGGATGATGCTGCGAAAATTTTCCATCTAATTGAGGATAAGGGCCTGAAGCACGACGCTGTTACCTACAACATAATGATTAATGGGTACATGAAGCATGACAAGATTGATGAAGCAAATCATCTCTTCACTCAAATGCTGACTCATGGCTCTCCAGCACCGGCGCTATCCACTTACAAGGTTGTGCTGGACGGTCTCTGTAAAAATGGACTTATGGACCAGGCAATGGACCTGTATCAGTCCCTCAGCAGTGCCAGACTTGAACGGTCAATCGAGGTGTTCAACATTCTGATTGATGGGTTTTGTAGAGCCGGTAAAATTGAGGCAGGAATGAACTTGTATGAGAGCATGCTGGAGAAGGGATTGGTTCCCGATGTTGTAACATACAGCAGCTTAATCAATGGTCTCTGCAAGGGAGGGATGTTAGCAGAAGCCAACAGAATGCTTCAGCTAATGATAGAGAAAGGCATTTCCCCGCATGTTGTCACTTTCAACATCCTGATAGATTGTCTGTGCAAAACGGGAAAAGTAACCGAAGCAGGTGTGTTATTTGAAGTGATAATTCAGGAAGGCGTGGTCCCTGATTCATGCACCTACAATACGCTCATAAATGGTTTATGTTTGGCGGGTAGGCTGGACGATGCAGCGAAAATTTTCCGTCTAATTGAAGATAAGGGCCTGAAGCACGACCATTTTGCCTACAACATAATGATTAATGGGCTTTGTAGAGCTGGGAAAATTGAGGCGGCAATGAACTTGTTCGACAGCATGTCGGAGAAGGGGTTGGTTCCCGATGTTGTAATGTACAACAGCTTAATCAATGGCTTCGTCAAGGAACGGGTGTTAATGAAAGCTGAGAAATTATTCTTGAAGATGCAGGAAAAGGGTTGCTTCCCAGACTCCATTACGTACAATATACTCATCCAAGCATTTTTGCAGGACAAACAAGTGGATAAAGCATTGCAACTTCTACGGGAAATGCGTGCAAGGCAATTTTTGCCTAATGAAGCAGTAATTTCAGGATTGTTATATTTTGTGTGCATTGACGTGCGATGTCGGGAATTCATTGAGTCGCTTCCTAATGCTTCGTAAGGACATGTCCATGCTGTGAAAAATGTTTATGAGAATTGGTAAGAAGATCCACCTTCTTTATCGAACGGCCTACGCAATTAGTTCAATTAGATCAAATTTTGAGCTTCTTTATTCCGTTCAGGTTATACAGCGGATAATGCCAGTTTTTGGTACTAGTCTCGAGAGGATGAGAGATCAAGTGTTGGAAACTTGGAAACATAATATTTTCACATATCATCAGCTGGAACAGTCATCCTGATGTCAAAAACTTGGACCATGGAACTTGTGATCTCCTGTAATGATCATCAATAAGTGACAGTAAAGAAAGAGGCCAAGGAGTAAAGAACAAAAGAGAGAGCAGTGCAAGAGAAACTATGGAAGATTCAAGCAAAATATGATAAAATACATCGTCACATCCTGTATGAGTCAGAACTGAAACTTTTAATGATATCTTACTTCACTAATTACAGGTCGTTTGATTGAAATCCCAAGAGTGACTGTAAGATCATCCGAGGGTGCGTCGACCAAGGCAACTAAGTCCAAAAGAGAGGAACTCATGCCGTACCTGAAGCTAAAGAGGCGACTCGAAGTTGATGACAAGGACCCAAAGGTAGCACCAACCAAATGACCACACCACATGGAACAGGTCTTCCAGGAGCAGAACATGATCATAAATTCCAGAGTGACTTCAAATCTCACCCTCTTGTTTTGACTCAACACGGTCATTCCAATCTTCATATGGAGCAAAGGGAACGGCGCAGATGGAAGGGGATGATTTGATTTGTGCCCAACAAAATCAGGTGTTGAAGGTTGAGTAACAGGCAAAGGAGCTTCTGTGTATAAACTTAACAAGACAGTATGTATCAGCTTGATGGAGAGGAGCAAATATCTGGTGGGAGATGTATTTATGGTCGAGCGCATTGGTCAAGTCGAGCCTCTCGCAAGCAGAATCCAGAGCAGACAAAGATATCTCCATCTAAAACGGAGGAATGGCCCCATGGGTTCCTGGAAGAAGAGCTCTGATTCGATGGGGGGCAATCAGATTGGATAGCTTAGAGATTCATAAAGTTGATTCTGTGGGGCAATAAATAAGAGAAAAACTGAATGTTTGAGAGACAAATCTAAAGGATCAGGTGTCATAAGGGGCAGTTCTTGGCACTCACAAATGGACCACAGACATTAACCGAGTCAGAGGGAAGATTTCCAATCGAGAACCATCAAGGCAGAACAGAGTACTTAAACAAAGACTAAGGACCGCATCAGATCAAGAATGGATAATGTCGGCAGGCAATTGCAAAGATGATTACCGTCAGTGCAGGCTTTGCAGCGCGGTTATGGATGATAACAAGTATAAAGAGGAGATTCGGACCAAGAGAAAGATGCGCAAACACCTGAAGAACAAGATTTTTGTTATGTCAATGTCTTTTAGTTCCTCTGCAATTTATTTGCAGTCATTTTCAGCTCCTCATTTACAGTCGTCACACTCGTTCGTTCACTTTTGTCAATCCAACACCTCTTGTTTCTTTGAAAATTTTCTGGGTTGTCATCAATAAACTCCTTCTCATTGGTATTGAAACCTAAACATCATATTGTTTTTTCGTTCTTGGTGCACAATCCTCTGTCATATCGAAACACAACAACTGCAATGTTCAGTCAGAATCGTCGGTTATTCTAGGCACAGTAATTTCCAATTCAAGTCGACGATGCTACTGACCGGGCATGTGAGCAGTGGTAATGAAATTGGGAGGGTGGGTGCAGGATTTGACTCGATCACCCTGCAACAAAAAAAAAAAAAAATCCAAGCAAAAATCTGAAAGAGAGAGGATAGCTGAAAAAAAAATGTCACAATGCGAAAAGACCAATTTTTATTGCTTAAGACTCGAAATATAAGTTTTGAGTTCGCTCCATAATAATGCCACATGGGACTTGGGAGCAAGCGTTGATTTAGCTTGGCAAAAGGTCAGCAAAAATGCCAAAGTTTGTGTACCGCGCTTATTTTGGTGCCAAATTTATTTTTTTGGATCATTTAAGGGTCAATTTTTTTCTTTGAAAAAAACGATTATTTGAGTATCAACTCCGGTATGCTTCGTCGGAAATCTCACGTGGCATCTACGTGGCTCGCCGGATAATCCTAGTCAATAATAGAAAACTAAAAGTTTAAAATATTAAAATCTAAAAAATAAGCTAAGAAACTAAAATAATTCGAAAAAAGAAGAAGAAGAAGAAGAAGAAAATGGTAGGTTGCAGCTGCAAGGCCAGAGCCAGCAGGCCCTTGCCTAGATTTGAGTCGTTCTGCTTAGTGAAATTCTTCGATCCCTCCTTTCCTTTCAAATCGCAGCCCCATCTCTTTGCTTCCGATTCGATTCTAATTTGGAAACCAATCTCCCTCCTATTTCAATTTCCCTCTTTTTCATAACGGGCCAAATAAATTTCGAAACCCAAGAGAGAAAGAGGGCCTTGAGAGGGGGCATGGCTCACTCACTAATGGCAAGCAACTAGAGGAGAACGATGGCGAACTTGAGGTCGTTCGTGAGCAACGCAATAGGCGGCCTTCGAGGTGGTGCCAATTTGGCTTCCTAGGTTGTTGCTGGAACCCTAGCCTATTTCCTCTAGGTCAAGCCACGATGAGGCTCAACCTCCTAGATCTAGGCGAGGCTGTGCCTATTGTTGGCGAGGGTCGCCGACCACTCGCTGACCCCTGCTAGCCATCCCCCGCCCTCACCATGGGACGGGAGGACCTAGTCGTCACTGGGTGAGGCTCTCGCCCAGATCTGTGAGATCGACCCTCGTCGTGACTTGACCCAGAGGAAATAGGCTAGAGCTCTAGCAACGATTCAGGAGGTTAGATTGGTGCCGCCTCGGAAGTCGCTTGTCACATTGCTCCCGAACACACCTCACGTTCCCCATGGTTCTCCTCCGGTTGCTCGCCATTGGTGAGCGACCTCCCCTAGGGTTTTGAAATTTATTTGGCCAGTTATGGAAAAGAGGGAAATTGAAATAGGTGGGGGATGGGTTTCCAAGTTAGAAGGAAAAATTCCTAATAAGTCTTTGAAGTGTCTTCATCGTTTCAAAGGAGGGCTTGACCAAGGTATTTTCTTCATTTACCTTTTTTACATTTTCTTTTCTTTTCTTCTGTTTTTCATTTCTTTTTTCCCATTACCTATTTCTTTTTTTTTTTGCTTCTTTTTTTTTTAACTTCGTTCTCGTCTGTGGCCGATCTCAAGTGTCGCCGGCCACCTACGAGGGCCTTGCCAGCCTCTGATGCCTATTTATGGTCGTAACACTCGCTATTCACTCTTGTCAATCAAACACTCGCTCTTGTTTCATCAAAATATCCGTGTCGTCATCAATAAACTCCTTCTCATCGATATTGAAACCCGAACCTGAGGATGTTGTTCCTTTCTTCGTCCACAATCATATCAAAATACAAGGACTGAGATGTTCAATCAAAATCGTCGATCAGTCTAGGTGCAGTAATTTCCACTGTCAAGTCGCCGATGCTACTCACTAGCCACGAGGTCGGTGGTAAGGAAATTCAGGAGGTGGGTGTGGAATTCGACTCCAGTGCTCTGCAAAAACATCGAAGCGAAAAATCGAAAGAGAGAAGAAAAAGAGATGGCCAATGCTTTTTCGTTTTTTTTTTTTGGTCTAATGGATGGCCAAATGCTAAAAGACCAATTTTTCTTGCTTGAGACTCGAAATTTAAGTCTTGAGCACGCTCCATGATAATGGCACTTCGGACTTGGGAGCAAACATTGATGTAACTCATTCTATTACAGTAGGCCACAGACATGTCAAGAATGTTACGAGCCCATAGTGGTCGTGCTGCGTACGAGAATGTCATCTTCCCCGAGTCACCAATGAAGGAGGGACTGCCCGAGTAAAAAGTTGAAGCTGCGTTATCTTCTGGACCTCGGGAATCCGTGGCGATGCAACTAAGATGCGCCAGTTCTTCAAGAACCGCAACCCCCACGACGAAAGCTCCACATTCGTTGTCCTCTCTGTTCCAAGACCCTCCTCCTCAAAACCCGGAATCACCGTCCCAACCTCGAAGCAGTCCGACGGAGTTCGGGCTTCACGTGAGGCGACGCTGTAATTCAGGTACCCTCTCGCTGAATGAAGCGCTCGGTTACTTCCCAACGCTGGTTCGAATCAAGCCCGTAGTGTCCGTCGATACGTTTAATCACGTGCTGGGGTCGGTTTCCAAGAATAAGACGTACTCGGACGTGATCGCCTTGTACAAGGAGATGAATGGGGCAGGGATCAAGCCCGATTTGTGTACACGAAACATTTTGATTAATTGTTGTTGCCATCTGGAGATGATGAACTGTGGGTTCGGAGTATTTGCTGAGATCGTGAAACGCGGTTTCGAGCCTGACGAAGTGACTTTTGCTACCCTACTTAAAGGTTTGTGCTTGGTGGGGGAAGCCATTGATGCAGTTGAGATGTTTGACAAATTGGCTATTAGAGGATTCGACGGGATTAGGGGGTAGTACAGGGCCCTTATTGGAGGGCTCTGTAAAACTCGTGGGACAGAGCTGGTGGTCGAATTGCATAAGAAGATGACAAGGCAGGGATTTGAGGCTGATGCGGAGACGTGTAACATGATTATTGGTGCCCTATGCAAAGCCAAGCTGATCGACGATGCATTGGACTTATTTCCTGATCAGATTAGCCAACAACCCGACCTTAATGTTGTACTTTACAGTTCAGTGGTCGACGGATTGTGTAAATCTCAGCGATTGGGCCAAGCTGTCGAAATTTTCGAAGAAATGGTCAAGCATAGGTTTCTCGGCCAATGAGATCACTTACACCTCTTTAATCCATGCTTTCTGCCAAGCTGGACTATGGACTGAAGCCAAGAGAATGCTTCATCTAATGATGGAGAAAGGCATTTCGCCCGATGTCGTCACTTTCAGCCTCCTGATAGATTGTCTATGCAAAATGGGAAGAGTAACCGAAGCAGGTGTGGTATTTGAAGTGATGATTCAGAAAGGCGTGGACCCTAATACATTCACCTACAATACACTCAGAAATGGGTTATGTCTGGCAGGCAGGCTGGATGAAGCAGCAAACTTTTTCCATCTAATTGAAGATAAGGGCCTGAAGCGCAGCATTGTTGCCTACAACATAATGATTAATGGGTACATGAAGCATGACAAGATTGACAAAGCAAATCATCTCTTCACTCAAATGCTGACTCGTGGCTCTCCAGCACCAGCTCTATCTACTTACCAGCTTGTTCTGGACGGCCTCTGTAAAAATGGACTTATTGACCAGGCAATGGATCTCTATTGGTCCCTCAGCAGTGCCAGGCTTGAACCTTCTATTGAGGTGTTCAATGTTCTGATTGATGGGTTTTATAGAGCCGGTAAAATTGAGGCAGGAATAAAATTGTTTGAGAGAATGTCGGAGAAGGGATTGGTTCCCAACGTTGTAACATACAGCAGCTTAATCAATGGCCTCTGCAAGGGAGGGATGTTAGGAGAAGCCAACAGAATGCTTCAGCTGATGATAGAGAAAGGCATTTCTCCCAATGTCGTCACTTTCAACATCCTCATAGATTGTCTATGCAAAAATGGAAGTAAACGAAGCAGGTAGGGTATTTGAAGTGATGATTCAGAAAGGCATGGACCCTGATACATGCTCCTGCAATACCCTCATAAATGGTTTATGTTTGGTGGGTAGGCTGGATGATGCTGTGAAAATTTTCCATCAAATCAAGGATAAGGGCCTGAAGGACGACGTTGTTACCTACAACATAATGATTAATGGGCACATGAAGCATGACAAGATTGACAAAGCAAATCATCTCTTCACTCAAATGCTAACTTGCATCTCTCCAGCACCAGAGCTGTCTACTTACGAGGTTGTGCTGGATTGTCTCTGTAAAAATGGACATATTGACCAGGCAATGGATCTGTATTGGTCCCTCAGCAGTGCCAGACTTGAACCGTCGATCGAGGTGTTGATGGGTTTTGTAGAGCCAGTAAAATTGAGGCAGCGATGAAGTTGTTCGAGAGCATGTCGGAGAAGGGAGTGGTTCCCGATATGGTAACATACAACAGCTTAATCAATGGCCATGGCAAGGAAGGGATGTTAGTGAAAGCCGAGGAATTATTCTTGAAAATGCTGGAAATGGGTTGCGTCCCGGACTCAATTTCGTACAATATTCTCATCCGAGCATTTTTGCTGGATAAACAAGTGGATAAAGCATTGCAACTTCTACAGGAAATGCGTGCAAGGAAATTTTTGGCTAATAAGCAGTTGTCTCGAGATTGCTATATTTTGTGCCGATTGATACGCGATGTCAGGAATTCATTTAGTCGCTCCCTAATGCTCCGTAGAACATGTACATGCTATGAAAATGTTTATGAGAATTTGTAACGAGAATGTAAATGAGAATTGTCAAGAAGATCCAGCTTCCTTATCGAACGTAATTACTTCAATATACTCATGCCGGCAGGCCTTCCTGAAGCGCAAGCAGTGAGACGAAGCTGAAAAAAAGTGTAAATGAGCAGGTCTTCCAATGGCAGAACATGATCATAAATTCCGGAGCGACTTCCAAATCTCGCCCACTTGTTTCTCCACATGGTCAGCCAATCTTTATAGGGATCAAAAGGGAATGGTGCAGATGGGTGGGGACGACTTGATTTGTGCCAACTAAAAGCAGGTAGTGAAGGTTGTGTAACAGGCAAGGAGCTTCTGGGTACGAACTTAAAAGGAAGAGTTGGTCGAAAGCAGAACAATCTTTTAGAATCGGCACAAGACAGTATGTATGAGCTTGATGGATACGAACAAATACCTGGTGGGAGATGTATTTAGGGTCAAGCGCATTGTTTGAGTCGAGTCGAGCTTCTCGCAAGCGGATTCCTGAACAGACTAAGCTATCTTCATCTATGGGCTCCCGGAAGAAGAGCTTCGGATCGATGGCGGGCATCAGATTTGATAGCTTAGAGATTCATAAAGTTGATTCTATTGGGCTATATTTAGGAGGAAAATCAAATATTTGGGAGACAAATCTAAAGGATCAGGTGTCATGGGAGGCAGTTCTTGGCACTCACAAACCAACTGCAGATATTAACCCAGTCGGGAAGATTTCACAACAAGAACTATCAAGGCAGACCAGAGTAAGTAAAGAAATACTAAGGACCGCATCAGATGAAGAATGGACAATGTCAGCGGACAATGGCAAGGACGATTACCGTCAGTGAAGGCTTCGGAGCGGTTATGGATGGCAACAAGTATATGGGGGAGATTCGGACCGAGAAGAAGACACGCTAACACCTGAAGAACAAGATTTTCTTATGTCAATGTCTTTTAGTTCCTTTGCAATTTATTCGCAGTCATTTTCCGCTCCTAATTTTTCCTGTAGATTTATTTTCTCGTGCAAATCAGAATTTCTATGACATGCCATTTACCATATCATCTCATCTCTTTTTCGTGAGTCTCAAGCAATTCCACAATGAGTTACGGTTTTATACTCTTAATTACCGCTACGCATCGTCATATTGTATGGTACACCTAAATATCAGATTAGTGCCCAATCCTAACTCAAATTCGATCCCTATACTTTTTATACATCAAGCTGTAAGATACTGCAATTTGCAATCTTCCTTCTAGTTGCCTAACCCATTGAGAGATTGTCTAGTTTTTTGGCCGATCGAAGGGCATGAAATTAGCTCAAAAGATAAATAAGGCATTATTTCTTTCTGGTTCTGCTCGAATTCACTACATTTATAATAGTTATCATATTATTTAACGAACTAGTTTGATTGGTATGATCCGCGGTAGCATATTATATGTAAGTAGTAGAGTAGATTTACTTTCTTTTTCGAACTCTACTAATTTTGTTCTTATTTAAGGCTTAACTTTCACATTTTTGAAAAGTATTAGCAACTTCATGTTAAGTGAAATATTATCATATTTTGAAAATGACATGATTTTTAAATTATTTTTTACATGCTAATGTTTACATAGTTTCAAAGATTTAAGTTGTTCACTACTAAGTAACAATCAAATTTTAAAAGTTAAAAATGAAAATGTGCACATAAAAAGTTACAAGTCAAAACCACCCTAGCGCTTACCTTTTCACTTCGCCAGTAGCCAGCCACACTTAGCTCTTTTGGGGCTGAACCGTTATCTTTATGATTGCCGAGTCCATTATTCGACATTTGCGTGAGCTTTTGCTATAAAAATGTCTAGGGTGCTTTTGCTTCATCGAAAACTTTATTATTAAAAAATATTTTCAAGAGAATTATAAAAAAGTTCCTAACCATCACTTGTGCCAATTTATTCATAAACCTTTTAATTTGGCTGATTTGGCCATAAACCTTTTGATAATATGCCAATTGAATTATTTTAACCAATTTTGACCGAGAATCACTAACGTATATGCTAGTCATCCTGAATAGCACGATCGACGACAATGACATAGACAATTATTGTGATTTTTTTTTCCTTTTCTTTTTTTTACCTTTGCGTTCTCTTTCATTGTGTTAGCGAGGGATGCCTATGAACCTTGCTGCCACAATGAAGGGAAAAAAAAAGCAAAGGAAAAAATTTTAAAAATTGAAAAAGAAATTTTATTTTTTAAAATATTACAAAATTATTTACACCAGCATCAGTCGTGCCATATAGGATAATGATATTCATTCTATATGGCACGACTGATGCTGGTGTAAATAATTTTTGTAATATTTTAAAAATAAAATTTCTTTTTCAATTTTTAAAATTTTTTCCTTTGCTTTTTTTTCCCTTCATTGTGGCAGCAAGGTTCATAGGCATCCCTCGCTAACACAATGAAAGAGAACGCAAAGGTAAAAAAAAGAAAAGGAAAAAAAAATCACAATAATTGTCTATGTCATTGTCGTCGATCGTGCTATTCAGGATGACTAGCATATACGTTAGTGATTCTCGGTCAAAATTGGTTAAAATAATTCAATTGGCATATTATCAAAAGGTTTATGGCCAAATCAGCCAAATTAAAAGGTTTATGAATAAATTGGCACAAGTGATGGTTAGGACTTTTTTATAATTCTCTTGAAAATATTTTTTAATAATAAAGTTTTCGATGAAGCAAAAGCACCCTAGACATTTTTATTAGCAAAAGCTCACGCAAATGTCGAATAATGGACTCGGCAATCATAAAGATAACGGTTCAGCCCCAAAAGAGCTAAGTGGGCTGGCTTACTGGCGAAGTGAAAAGGTAAGCGCTAGGGTGGTTTTGACTTGTAACTTTTATGTGCACATTTTCATTTTAACTTTTAAAATTTGATTGTTACTTAGTAGTGAACAACTTAAATCTTTGAAACTATGTAAACATTAGCATGTAAAAATAATTTAAAAATCATGTCATTTTCAAAATATGATAATATTTCACTTTAACATGAAGTTGCTAATACTTTTCAAAATGTGAAAGTTAAGCCTTAATAAGAACAAAATTAGTAGAGTTCGAAAAAGAAAGTAAATCTACTCTACTACTTACATATAATATGCTACCGCGGATCATACCAATCAAACTAGTTCGTTAAATAATATGATAACTATTATAAATGTAGTGAATTTCGAGCAGAACCAGAAAGAAATAATGCCTTATTTATCTTTTGAGCTAATTTCATGCCCTTCGATCGGCCAAAAACTAGACAATCTCTCAATGGGTTAGGCAACTAGAAGGAAGATTGCAAATTGCAGTATCTTACAGCTTGATGTATAAAAGTATAGGGATCGAATTTGAGTTAGGATTGGGCACTAATCTGATATTTAGGTGTACCATACAATATGACGATGCGTAGCGGTAATTAAGAGTATAAAAACCGTAACTCATTGTGGAATTGCTTGAGACTCACGAAAAAAGAGATGAGATGATATGGTAAATGGCATGTCATAGAAATTCTTGATTTGCACGAGAAAATAAATCTACAGGAAAAATTAGGAGCGGAAAATGACTGCGAATAAATTGCAAAGGAACTAAAAGACATTGACATAAGAAAAATCTTGTTCTTCAGGTGTTTAGCGTGTCTTTCTTCTCGGTCCGAATCTCCCCCATATACTTGTTGCCATCCATAACCGCTCCGAAGCCTTCACTGACGGTAATCGTCCTTGCCATTGTCCGCTGACATTGTCCATTCTTCATCTGATGCGGTCCTTAGTCTTTCTTTACTTACTCTGGTCTGCCTTGATAGTTCTTGTTGTGAAATCTTCCCCGACTGGGTTAATATCTGCAGTTGGTTTGTGAGTGCCAAGAACTGCCCCCCATGACACCTGATCCTTTAGATTTGTCTCCCAAATATTTGATTTTCCTCCTAAATATAGCCCAATAGAATCAACTTTATGAATCTCTAAGCTATCAAATCTGATTGCCCGCCATCGATCCGAAGCTCTTCTTCCGGGAGCCCATAGATGAAGATAGCTTAGTCTGTTCAGGAATCCGCTTGCGAGAAGCTCGACTCGACTCAACCAATGCGCTTGACCCTAAATACATCTCCCACCAGGTATTTGTTCGTATCCATCAAGCTCATACATACTGTCTTGTGCCGATTCTAAAAGATTGTTCTGCTTTCGACCAACTCTTCCTTTTAAGTTCGTACCCAGAAGCTCCTTTGCCTGTTACACAACCTTCACTACCTGCTTTTTAGTTGGCACAAATCAAGTCGTCCCCACCCATCTGCACCATTCCCTTTTGATCCCTATAAAGATTGGCTGACCATGTGGAGAAACAAGTGGGCGAGATTTGGAAGTCGCTCCGGAATTTATGATCATGTTCTGCCATTGGAAGACCTGCTCATTTACACTTTTTTTCAGCTTCGTCTCACTGCTTGCGCTTCAGGAAGGCCTGCCGGCATGAGTATATTGAAGTAATTACGTTCGATAAGGAAGCTGGATCTTCTGACAATTCTCATTTACATTCTCGTTACAAATTCTCATAAACATTTTCATAGCATGTACATGTTCTACGGAGCATTAGGGAGCGACTAAATGAATTCCTGACATCGCGTATCAATCGGCACAAAATATAGCAATCTCGAGACAACTGCTTTATTAGCCAAAAATTTCCTTGCACGCATTTCCTGTAGAAGTTGCAATGCTTTATCCACTTGTTTATCCAGCAAAATGCTCGATGAGAATATTGTACGAAATTGAGTCCGGGACGCAACCCATTTCCAGCATTTTCAAGAATAATTCCTCGGCTTTCACTAACATCCCTTCCTTGCCATGGCCATTGATTAAGCTGTTGTATGTTACCATATCGGGAACCACTCCCTTCTCCGACATGCTCTCGAACAACTTCATCGCTGCCTCAATTTTACTGGCTCTACAAAACCCATCAACACCTCGATCGACGGTTCAAGTCTGGCACTGCTGAGGGACCAATACAGATCCATTGCCTGGTCAATATGTCCATTTTTACAGAGACAATCCAGCACAACCTCGTAAGTAGACAGCTCTGGTGCTGGAGAGATGCAAGTTAGCATTTGAGTGAAGAGATGATTTGCTTTGTCAATCTTGTCATGCTTCATGTGCCCATTAATCATTATGTTGTAGGTAACAACGTCGTCCTTCAGGCCCTTATCCTTGATTTGATGGAAAATTTTCACAGCATCATCCAGCCTACCCACCAAACATAAACCATTTATGAGGGTATTGCAGGAGCATGTATCAGGGTCCATGCCTTTCTGAATCATCACTTCAAATACCCTACCTGCTTCGTTTACTTCCATTTTTGCATAGACAATCTATGAGGATGTTGAAAGTGACGACATTGGGAGAAATGCCTTTCTCTATCATCAGCTGAAGCATTCTGTTGGCTTCTCCTAACATCCCTCCCTTGCAGAGGCCATTGATTAAGCTGCTGTATGTTACAACGTTGGGAACCAATCCCTTCTCCGACATTCTCTCAAACAATTTTATTCCTGCCTCAATTTTACCGGCTCTATAAAACCCATCAATCAGAACATTGAACACCTCAATAGAAGGTTCAAGCCTGGCACTGCTGAGGGACCAATAGAGATCCATTGCCTGGTCAATAAGTCCATTTTTACAGAGGCCGTCCAGAACAAGCTGGTAGTAGATAGAGCTGGTGCTGGAGAGCCACGAGTCAGCATTTGAGTGAAGAGATGATTTGCTTTGTCAATCTTGTCATGCTTCATGTACCCATTAATCATTATGTTGTAGGCAACAATGCTGCGCTTCAGGCCCTTATCTTCAATTAGATGGAAAAAGTTTGCTGCTTCATCCAGCCTGCCTGCCAGACATAACCCATTTCTGAGTGTATTGTAGGTGAATGTATTAGGGTCCACGCCTTTCTGAATCATCACTTCAAATACCACACCTGCTTCGGTTACTCTTCCCATTTTGCATAGACAATCTATCAGGAGGCTGAAAGTGACGACATCGGCGAAATGCCTTTCTCCATCATTAGATGAAGCATTCTCTTGGCTTCAGTCCATAGTCCAGCTTGCAGAAAGCATGGATTAAAGAGGTGTAAGTGATCTCATTGGCCGAGAAACCTATGCTTGACCATTTCTTCGAAAATTTCGACAGCTTGGCCCAATCGCTGAGATTTACACAATCCGTCGACCACTGAACTGTAAAGTACAACATTAAGGTCGGGTTGTTGGCTAATCTGATCAGGAAATAAGTCCAATGCATCGTCGATCAGCTTGGCTTTGCATAGGGCACCAATAATCATGTTACACGTCTCCGCATCAGCCTCAAATCCCTGCCTTGTCATCTTCTTATGCAATTCGACCACCAGCTCTGTCCCACGAGTTTTACAGAGCCCTCCAATAAGGGCCCTGTACTACCCCCTAATCCCGTCGAATCCTCTAATAGCCAATTTGTCAAACATCTCAACTGCATCAATGGCTTCCCCCACCAAGCACAAACCTTTAAGTAGGGTAGCAAAAGTCACTTCGTCAGGCTCGAAACCGCGTTTCACGATCTCAGCAAATACTCCGAACCCACAGTTCATCATCTCCAGATGGCAACAACAATTAATCAAAATGTTTCGTGTACACAAATCGGGCTTGATCCCTGCCCCATTCATCTCCTTGTACAAGGCGATCACGTCCGAGTACGTCTTATTCTTGGAAACCGACCCCAGCACGTGATTAAACGTATCGACGGACACTACGGGCTTGATTCGAACCAGCGTTGGGAAGTAACCGAGCGCTTCATTCAGCGAGAGGGTACCTGAATTACAGCGTCGCCTCACGTGAAGCCCGAACTCCGTCGGACTGCTTCGAGGTTGGGACGGTGATTCCGGGTTTTGAGGAGGAGGGTCTTGGAACAGAGAGGACAACGAATGTGGAGCTTTCGTCGTGGGGGTTGCGGTTCTTGAAGAACTGGCGCATCTTAGTTGCATCGCCACGGATTCCCGAGGTCCAGAAGATAACGCAGCTTCAACTTTTTACTCGGGCAGTCCCTCCTTCATTGGTGACTCGGGGAAGATGACATTCTCGTACGCAGCACGACCACTATGGGCTCGTAACATTCTTGACATGTCTGTGGCCTACTGTAATAGAATGAGTTACATCAATGTTTGCTCCCAAGTCCGAAGTGCCATTATCATGGAGCGTGCTCAAGACTTAAATTTCGAGTCTCAAGCAAGAAAATTGGTCTTTTAGCATTTGGCCATCCATTAGACCAAAAAAAAAAACGAAAAAGCATTGGCCATCTCTTTTTCTTCTCTCTTTCGATTTTTCGCTTCGATGTTTTTGCAGAGCACTGGAGTCGAATTCCACACCCACCTCCTGAATTTCCTTACCACCGACCTCGTGGCTAGTGAGTAGCATCGCGACTTGACAGTGGAAATTACTGCACCTAGACTGATCGACGATTTTGATTGAACATCTCAGTCCTTGTATTTTGATATGATTGTGGACGAAGAAAGGAACAACATCCTCAGGTTCGGGTTTCAATATCGATGAGAAGGAGTTTATTGATGACGACACGGATATTTTTGATGAAACAGAGCGAGTGTTTGATTGACAAGAGTGAATAGCGAGTGTTACGACCATAAATAGGCATCAGAGGCTGGCAAGGCCCTCGTAGGTGGCCGGCGACACTTGAGATCGGCCACAGACGAGAACGAAGTTAAAAAAAAAAGAAGCAAAAAAAAAAAAGAAATAGGTAATGGGAAAAAAGAAATGAAAACAGAAGAAAAGAAAAGAAAATGTAAAAAAGGTAAATGAAGAAAATACCTTGGTCAAGCCCTCCTTTGAAACGATGAAGACACTTCAAAGACTTATTAGGAATTTTTCCTTCTAACTTGGAAACCCATCCCCCACCTATTTCAATTTCCCTCTTTTCCATAACTGGCCAAATAAATTTCAAAACCCTAGGGGAGGTCGCTCACCAATGGCGAGCAACCGGAGGAGAACCATGGGAACGTGAGGTGTGTTCGGGAGCAATGTGACAAGCGACTTCCGAGGCGGCACCAATCTAACCTCCTGAATCGTTGCTAGAGCTCTAGCCTATTTCCTCTGGGTCAAGTCACGACGAGGGTCGATCTCACAGATCTGGGCGAGAGCCTCACCCAGTGACGACTAGGTCCTCCCGTCCCATGGTGAGGGCGGGGGATGGCTAGCAGGGGTCAGCGAGTGGTCGGCGACCCTCGCCAACAATAGGCACAGCCTCGCCTAGATCTAGGAGGTTGAGCCTCATCGTGGCTTGACCTAGAGGAAATAGGCTAGGGTTCCAGCAACAACCTAGGAAGCCAAATTGGCACCACCTCGAAGGCCGCCTATTGCGTTGCTCACGAACGACCTCAAGTTCGCCATCGTTCTCCTCTAGTTGCTTGCCATTAGTGAGTGAGCCATGCCCCCTCTCAAGGCCCTCTTTCTCTCTTGGGTTTCGAAATTTATTTGGCCCGTTATGAAAAGAGGGAAATTGAAATAGGAGGGAGATTGGTTTCCAAATTAGAATCGAATCGGAAGCAAAGAGATGGGGCTGCGATTTGAAAGGAAAGGAGGGATCGAAGAATTTCACTAAGCAGAACGACTCAAATCTAGGCAAGGGCCTGCTGGCTCTGGCCTTGCAGCTGCAACCTACCATTTTCTTCTTCTTCTTCTTCTTCTTTTTTCGAATTATTTTAGTTTCTTAGCTTATTTTTTAGATTTTAATATTTTAACTTTTAGTTTTCTATTATTGACTAGGATTATCCGGCGAGCCACGTAGATGCCACGTGAGATTTCCGACGAAGCATACCGGAGTTGATACTCAAATAATCGTTTTTTTCAAGAAAAAAATTGACCCTTAAATGATCAAAAAAATAAATTTGGCACCAAAATAAGCGCGGTACACAAACTTTGGCATTTTTGCTGACCTTTTGCCAAGCTAAATCAACGCTTGCTCCCAAGTCCCATGTGGCATTATTATGGAGCGAACTCAAAACTTATATTTCGAGTCTTAAGCAATAAAAATTGGTCTTTTCGCATTGTGACATTTTTTTTTTCAGCTATCCTCTCTCTTTCAGATTTTTGCTTGGATTTTTTTTTTTTTTGTTGCAGGGTGATCGAGTCAAATCCTGCACCCACCCTCCCAATTTCATTACCACTGCTCACATGCCCGGTCAGTAGCATCGTCGACTTGAATTGGAAATTACTGTGCCTAGAATAACCGACGATTCTGACTGAACATTGCAGTTGTTGTGTTTCGATATGACAGAGGATTGTGCACCAAGAACGAAAAACAATATGATGTTTAGGTTTCAATACCATGAGAAGGAGTTTATTGATGACAACCCAGAAAATTTTCAAAGAAACAAGAGGTGTTGGATTGACAAAAGTGAACGAACGAGTGTGACGACTGTAAATGAGGAGCTGAAAATGACTGCAAATAAATTGCAGAGGAACTAAAAGACATTGACATAACAAAAATCTTGTTCTTCAGGTGTTTGCGCATCTTTCTTCTTGGTCCGAATCTCCTCTTTATACTTGTTATCATCCATAACCGCGCTGCAAAGCCTGCACTGACGGTAATCATCTTTGCAATTGCCTGCCGACATTATCCATTCTTGATCTGATGCGGTCCTTAGTCTTTGTTTAAGTACTCTGTTCTGCCTTGATGGTTCTCGATTGGAAATCTTCCCTCTGACTCGGTTAATGTCTGTGGTCCATTTGTGAGTGCCAAGAACTGCCCCTTATGACACCTGATCCTTTAGATTTGTCTCTCAAACATTCAGTTTTTCTCTTATTATTGCCCCACAGAATCAACTTTATGAATCTCTAAGCTATCCAATCTGATTGCCCCCCATCGAATCAGAGCTCTTCTTCCAGGAACCCATGGGGCCATTCCTCCGTTTTAGATGGAGATATCTTTGTCTGCTCTGGATTCTGCTTGCGAGAGGCTCGACTTGACCAATGCGCTCGACCATAAATACATCTCCCACCAGATATTTGCTCCTCTCCATCAAGCTGATACATACTGTCTTGTTAAGTTTATACACAGAAGCTCCTTTGCCTGTTACTCAACCTTCAACACCTGATTTTTGTTGGGCACAAATCAAATCATCCCCTTCCATCTGCGCCGTTCCCTTTTGCTCCATATGAAGATTGGAATGACCGTGTTGAGTCAAAACAAGAGGGTGAGATTTGGAAGTCACTCTGGAATTTATGATCATGTTCTGCTCCTGGAAGACCTGTTCCATGTGGTGTGGTCATTTGGGTGGTGCTACCTTTGGGTCCTTGTCATCAACTTCGAGTCGCCTCTTTAGCTTCAGGTACGGCATGAGTTCCTCTCTTTTGGACTTAGTTGCCTTGGTCGACGCACCCTCGGATGATCTTACAGTCACTCTTGGATTTCAATCAAACGACCTGTAATTAGTGAAGTAAGATATCCATTAAAAAGTTTCAGTTCTGACTCATACAGGATGTGACGATGTATTTTATCATATTTTGCTTGAATCTTCCATAGTTTCTCTTGCACTGCTCTCTCTTTTGTTCTTTACTCCTTGGCCTCTTTCTTTACTGTCACTTATTGATGATCATTACAGGAGATCACAAGTTCCATGGTCCAAGTTTTTGACATCAGGATGACTGTTTCCAGCTGATGATATGTGAAAATATTATGTTTCCAAGTTTCCAACACTTGATCTCTCATCCTCTCGAGACTAGTACCAAAAACTGGCATTATCCGCTGTATAACCTGAACGGAATAAAGAAGCTCAAAATTTGATCTAATTGAACTAATTGCGTAGGCCGTTCGATAAAGAAGGTGGATCTTCTTACCAATTCTCATAAACATTTTTCACAGCATGGACATGTCCTTACGAAGCATTAGGAGCGACTCAATGAATTCCCGACATCGCACGTCAATGCACACAAAATATAACAATCTGAAATTACTGCTTCATTAGGCAAAAATTGCCTTGCACGCATTTCCCGTAGAAGTTGCAATGCTTTATCCACTTGTTTGTCCTGCAAAATGCTTGGATGAGTATATTGTACGTAATGGAGTCTGGGAAGCACCCTTTTCCTGCATCTTCAAGAATAATTTCTCAGCTTTCATTAACACCCGTTCCTTGACGAAGCCATTGATT
>JAGVVM010023060.1:0-13180 GCA_019149425.1 Psidium friedrichsthalianum | reverse complement strand
TCTCTTGATTCCCCGAAAGTTGGTCACAACCGCAAGACTAAGATATATATCATAAGTAAAATAAAACTAACCTGGCCTTTTGTCCCCAAATATTGGTCATGGGCTTTTTACTAGGATGCACTGTGGTACACGCCCTATTCCCATTTCGAAGACAATCCACCCACCTCTCTCTCATACTCCATTCATCGTGTTTCATGTTCGTTGTCGTTCCTTCTTTACAGCGCTTTTGATTGTTACGTTCTATGGTCACATCGACATTTAAATGTATTGTTCTCCTCAGTGTCTAATTAATTCTGAAAAGATCTCCTACAAATACCGATCCCAACATTTTAGATTTATCACAAACTCGAAAGTCTCAATCTGACAAGTGAAAGTACTAATCCAACTGGTACAAGTCTATGAAACTGAAATTTCAAGCACGGAGGTGGGTGGGGCGTAGTAGATAACAGGTCCATGAATGAAAGAAGGTCCTTTTCAAATTTAGTTAAAACAAAGCCAGACGGCAGGGGGGGGGGGGGGGGGCTAAAAAGGAAAATCTAAAAAAAAAAAAACAAAATAGAACAACTGTCCAATAAAAGCTTCTACATATATACTAACACATCTTGTTTCCCTGAATAGATGCAACTGTTTCAACTCTCTCGCTACCAGTTTCCTGTGGTTTTGAAATCCTTGGGACCCATAATTCGATTGTTTATTGTTATATGATCCAGAATCAACTCCCACCACGTGTTTGTTAATATAATTATATTCATAAACAAACACAGAAAGATTTGATTACCTTTGCTTCTCAGTCCACAGTCTCTTAAATATATTATTGGCAGATCTCCTTCTTCTATATGCGCCCTCTTTTCTATAAAGTAACCTTTTTGATTCTCCTTCTTATGTCAGCCTTGGGGGGTATGTTAACCCTTTCCCCTTACGCTTTTCCCTTACCCAACCACCTATCTCTTGGCTTCCTTGTTGTTGCTTAAATGACCTGTTGTATTCTCTCCTCTTTCCTTCCCATCACTTATCTCTTTCTTCCTCTTTAAGTCCCATATTGTCTTGCTAGTTCACTAATTGGACGCATTTTCTCACTTATGTGTGTTATCAAGAGATCCTTAAAAGGTTTATATTGCTGAGGGAATGCCAGCGCTACCGGAGATGTAGTGAATACCAAAGAGGGGGGGGAAGAGAACTCAGGTATACTCCGGCCAACCTTCAAGGTTCTTTCCGAGCTAATCCCAATATCTCCTCATTTTCTCATATGTGCTTCTCACTCATCCTCACCCTCTACACACCCTGGTAGACCTCTCTCACGATTCGAATCAACTTCATGATCAGTGGTCATGGCGTGATCCTTTTCTGTCGACTATTCTTACTTCCCCCCGCAAATTGGCGCTCAAACTGCCGCCACTCCACACAATACTGCTGTCCTTCTTCTTTAGTGGCCACCCACTCACTCTTTTCTTTTTTCCTCAAAGCCCGTGGCATTATTCTTGCTGATGTTGTTACTCTCACCCCCGAATACTAGCCAGTCAAAAGTTTCATCTTGGCTGTCCTTATAACATTTACCCAACGTGTCAAAAGAAAAAGTTCAGTCGGACATGCTCCGACCCCGCGTTATCCTTTTTCCCGCCATCTTATCTTATCTCTCTGCCCGTCAAGCTACTTCCCCCCATTGTTCGATCCCAAGAGAAAACTCTCAAGATTGCCAAGTGCTACGTTCTTACTGAGTAGATTTACATGCGAGGTATGGTTCAGCTCGCGTTCAGAGTTATTTCTACTCTTAGCATAATCAATTTCCCTTACACTTTTTTGCGTCACTTCTTGCTACCCCAATTGAAATAGCCTATGTTATTGTAGCTCCTTCCCAAGTGCTCTTATAGCTTGTCGACTCTCTTGGTTCCTTAGCTCCCTGTAGAGTCTTACATATTAATATCTGAGTGGGATATTCACGGCGGAAGCTGCTCATAACACTCCATCAATAAACAAATAAGCATGCTTCTGGTCTACGTCACAATTCTTCGTGAGCCGGGCTAAGACCATGTTCACTGGTGGTGTACATTTTTATCCTCCTTTCTATCTTCTTGCCTCAAACTGATGGGATCACATATGTTAATATGACTGGGCTCCAACTATAAATCTATCAAAAACTTGCCGTGTGGGGGCTCTACCATGCTTTTCGTACTACTAGCTTTCGTAGGAGCATCCTCATTCGACATTCAAAAATCAGCTGTACACTGATACGAAACTATCATATTATAATCCTTTCTCCTAAGTCTGGTCTCCTTGTGAGCGGACAATTAAAAAACGTACGCCATAATAATATTTCAATCTAATTAATCATATTAATATATAACAATTACAGCGTCTATGCTGTGCGGCTACTACTCTTTCCCTATGTCTCATCTAGTAGCTTTGACGTATCCCACTATCGCAGAGCTCCAGCCAACTAAACTGAAGTCTTATTAACAAATAATGCTCACTCTTTACCTCATAATGGTGATGAAGGGAGTTTGCCTTTAATATAATAATTTAACCAATATTGACAACCATTAGGCAGCTGTAGTTGCTCCGTATCGGGGCCTAAACGTTCTAATCTGCACGATAAAAAATATATAATAGAGCACTAAAACATCAAGAATAGTTCCGCCATGCAAACAATATAGCTAACATATCTGCTCATGAAATAAATTGCGCATCGCGCAAAATTTGTGATATTTCGACCACCTAGCCCGACTTTGTAGATAGGCGGTCATTCTAATCGGACTAAACGGTGCTAAGGATCTGATACTTGTATATGCTGTGAGTTAAGGAGATTCATCTAATAAAATAATTACTTAAATAATTGCGTGATTTATTTTAAGATTGTGAAATTCATCAGTAGTCCTAATCGCTGCGGTTGGAAATTTCATGTTGGACGCAGAGATCTTAGTGTTGGTGCAAGGTTAAATTGAGCCGTATGATTAAAATACATTGTTAGAACGCGGCAGTACTTGACAAGATAGGGCTCGATAGAATTATAATTACAACATGGCTATGTTGCAATTTCGGGAGTCAGTGACTGATTGACTGAATTTTATAATCGCAGAGCATAGAGTGAATAAGGAACTAGAGCACTTATGAGCGAAAATAATAAAGACACTTTATTTTATTATGTTTGATCCCAATGAATTGTTTATGATTACAAGTGAATGATATCGGATAGGAGTTGCCCGGTCAGTCCTTGATGAATGCTGTTTAAATAATTGGAGTGATTTATATTTGACCTAGGAAAAAACAGAATAATTCATGCTACAATAAAAAAATAGACCTTTTCTCATAACAACAATGTGTTATGCTTTTTTTTTTGCTGGGGGTGGATGGGGGAGTGGGAAAGCACGTGGGTCTAACCCACTTCCCATCACTACACCACACTCACATAGCACGTTAGGCTCAACAACAAATCTACTCACAAAACTCCAACAAAAAAGACCGAGATAGAAAAACAAACCAAAAAGCGAATAATTACAGCCAAACATCAGTTACTTCTCAAATTCAAGCCACTCAGAAGTGTGAACAAAAAAATAGAGTTCTTATAATAAATGTTCGATATTTTCTATTCTGTTTGCTCGTCTTCGGAAAAATTGAAAATGTATGATCTTTTTATAATTTCAAGAAGGTGTCCATAAGTGTCTTAAAATCCGACCAGTCGTACAATTCGTATCATTTGTATAGTATTATCATGGTTGTTGAGTTCCGTGTCGTGCCAATCGTAGCGAATTCCTAACGGACGCTACGAAGATACTTGCCTTCGATCTAGTGTAGTCACACGACACCCCACCATCTCTAGTCGTAAGCCAACACATATCTTTGTCCATTGAGTATAAAAACTGTGCTCTTGTGTGCCATTTCTGAAGCGTACATCATATACAGTACTAATCAGTCTAAGCGAAGACACTGCCGACCAGTCGTATATGTAATAGGCTCATGATCACACCAGTCGTGTGACTATTTTCATGATAAGTATGAGACTATCGTCGTGCTAGTTATCGAACACACGCCAACTGACTTTGGATTCTCGATTTACTCATTCGAAATTCAAGAGCGTACAACCCATCTCTCAAATTGCTGAGAGTGCCAAAAACACCCTAATGCCTGTCGTGAAATGTTGCTCATTTAGTCACTTCACCAGTCCATGGGCTAAATCTCTTTCCATGTAGAAACGTGTCGTGCTCCGTCGTATCGAATCTTACGCGCAGACACTAAATTAAAAGACCATACCAATCGTATTATAGTGAACCCACACCAGATTGTCTGCTATCTTTTCCTCTAGATAAAGTAAACGTCGTCTTGCCTGTATCGTTGTCACGTATATCTTACGAACTATTTCCAGCCACATAGGATGCACTATCAGTTCGCAGTGTAAAGTTACGCGCCGTAGTCGCATTCTGAACCTTGTGACCACCAATAAAATGGATTTCACAGATAAGACTTGACAATTGGCTAGTTCTTTTTCATAAAAATCTTGTTGGATGTCGGGACTTTATTAATTGGGATGCCTGAGCAAATGATCTTCTTTAATTCGGACTTGAGGCGTTGACTCACTGAGATTTATTTCTCACCCCCCGTTTTTTAGTTACCATTTTTGTTCCAGTCCCAGAGGTAAAGATGGGGATAGGGAGTTAGTAACTTCCTCTTTTTTGAGTAGAGGGGGGGGTAGCTAACCGCTGGTAGGGAGGGGGCGCGAGTCCACACTTGTTCTTATTGCCGGGTCGGGGATACATGTAGAAGGCCGCCGAAGATTGGGTTATATTTTATGTTGTTAGTCTGTATGGGTTAACGATTCCTCTACTTGTTGTTGTATTAAAAATATCTAACTGAATTAATGGAGTTATAATCTGTTTTTTTTTTCTCTATCCCGTGCTTTGTTAATTGTCTGGAGTTTTAAAAACGTTTCCAGCATAGCGTAAGAACTTTTGTGATAATAAAAATATGGTCGTTAAGACTGTGGGGGCCTGGGATGCTAGTTCTTGTCCGCCTAGGTGTTTGTGGGTGAGGGATGGCTCGTGCTCGAGATCGGGCATGACATCCCTGCCCAAGGTGGTATCATAGCAAGGGTCAGCCTGATCCCTTGGTTTTTTATGGCCTGGAGTGGTTGATATATGCGACGGGTTTTGAGATATATTTAGTAGATTAAAACCTTTGTGGCATGTGATTGTTATAATCGATTTTGAATTGTAGTTATAGTATGAAGTTTCTTATACTTTTGCTTTCGGAGCGAATAGGAGTCCATAAGGTCTTGCAGAATGAGTCAACTGGCATCCCGCGAGTGCTAGCCCAAGGGATCCCCGGATGGGCGGGAGTGGGCGGGGGCGCAGGTTTGGAATCTTGGAAAATTAGTAAGGCATCAAGTGGAACCAAGCTGCCGTTTGCCTTGAGGCAACCGGTCTGTAAATGAAAGACCGTGGCTGGAATTGCGAATGATGGGTCAGTTTCCAATCACACAAGCTTGTGAGCAGGTTTTGCAAAGTTGAAAGCCGTAAGCCACAGTTTCTTTCGGGAATAGGCTCGTGCTTTGGAAGCTCACTAAACTACCACTTGGGTTTGGAGGAGTTAGAGAAGCGTTTGACCCCTGCTGAGGTGTGTGAATGAGGATAAGGTCACCCTTACCGTTCTACTACAGTATCTAGGAATGCAGCTTTTTATAGAGACGCCAACCAAGCATAGGGTTCTTTCTCGAAGCGTTTTAGTAAAGTTCCCGACGGTGTAGCCTTCGGTGTGAGCTTCAATGGCAATATTTTGGTCCGATAACTTGAGAGAACAGAAATGGAGGAGTTCCTTCGGCCTGCGCCAAGGGT
This sequence comes from Psidium friedrichsthalianum, assembly GCA_019149425.1. Taxonomy (NCBI): domain Eukaryota; kingdom Viridiplantae; phylum Streptophyta; class Magnoliopsida; order Myrtales; family Myrtaceae; genus Psidium; species Psidium friedrichsthalianum. The sequence goes on along the minus strand of JAGVVM010023060.1, from coordinate 7,358 downwards.
TTCGTTGTCAGTGGATCAGTTGGGGCCAAATTGTTGAGCTATCCCAAATATGCACAAGATGGTAGAAGACCCTATTGTAAGCGAGACGATTAGAGATGGGCTGAAACCCGAGTTTAAGAGCGTACTGGTGCCTTGAATCGTGAAGGACTACAATGAAGCTGTTGAAGGGTCCCCATTGGTGGAGCAAGACTTAGCAGAAAAAGTCGTCGTATCGGGATCCGTTTTGCGCCCTCGGCCGAAACAGAATCAATTTGGGAAGAGACCAACGTTTTGGAGGAAAGCACCCCATTTCACTGACTGTGAAAGTGGCATTAGTATCTATGCCCTAATCAAAGTGTGTGTGTGTGCTACCTGTGTCGGCAGGAGACTGGGCCTGGTCTTGTCCATCTTTTGCCGAAGTGGAGTGAATTTGGATGTGCTAGCATGGCCATCAGGTGAGGCACTTTATTATTGGGATGGCCTAAGCGAATGATCTTCTTATTCGTACTTGGGCGTTGACTCATTGAGATTTATCTTTCTCACACCTTAAGCGTTGTGGTTGTTTTGTTGTACTATTTTTCCAGGTCCAAAGTAAAGATGCGTGAATAACTCGGAGTAGTAATCCTCTTTTGGAGTTATGATTAGCTAGACCCTTCCACGACTTACTTATTCATAGAAATGCTGTGTATTAGATCCAACCCCTAAAATTGGGTTATTTTGGTTGTTTAATTCCGTAGCGGTTAGCGATAAACTCTGCTTGTTGTTGTATTAAAATTATCTAGCTGATACAATAATGCCGAGTATCCTTTTTTTTTTCTGTATACTACTTGTTAAAATTGTTTTGGGAGTTTTAAAACGTTTCCGCATGCGTAAAGAATTTTGTAGTATTCTTAGCGGGTGCGTGTTGGGGGGGGGGACGGACTTATTCTTTTTTACCTGAGTGACATTTTAGGTAGGATGACTCGTGACCCGAACCGATCGGAATGGCGTGACAGGTTGCCAGCATGTTAAGGTTATAGGCTTAAGTGCGAGGGACCTCCTAGCTAATCCTAGGAGTCAAGGTTTCTCGAGCGCTAGTTAGTGTGTGTGAACAACCAGAGCACGAGCTTCGGCCTCAGTGTGGGATCTAGGCTCAGCACTAGTCCTTGAGCTCCGGGGGGGGGAGCTAAAAGGGCATGCATGGTAGATAACCAATAGGGCATGCTATTCAAAAAAATGGGGCCTCTCAAAACTTGCTTCACATGATCGAATTTGGTGCTGGTGGGGGGAGGAGGGGAAAGGTGTGGGTGGGGGGGTTGGACTTATTGTTTTTTTTGATTTTGCGTGGGTAGGAAGGGGGGGGGGGGGGCCGGTGAGTTTTTCAGGGGGGGGGTGGGGGAGGTGGGGGGGTGGTTAGGGGCCCTGCTGGGGCGTGGTGGGGGAGGGGTTTTCTTTCTCCAACAATGGTCGATGCATGTTTCTATGATTTATTTAATCCTAAAAGTTTGCATATCTCAAAAAAAAATCCTTCCTACAACTTTTGATTTTCACGTTTCCTTCTTTTGTCACATCAATTCGTTTCAACTAAGTGAAGTTTAGATCTGATACCAATTATTGAAAAATACAATCCATGGATTTAGATCAACATAAGCAAGGAAATAAATGGAATACTGCAATCAGGGAAAATTGTCAAAGAAAAAAAAAAAAAAAAGTCATATACCTTTGCAACTTTGCCCTTATTAGGTCCTGAACCTTTTTCACTTTTACCCATTCAGTGTTTGTTGGTCAAAAAAAAAAAAGAAGAAAATCACTGACATGGACACCATCCATCCTAAACCTGATACCGTTAGCATTAACGTAGACCATTTTTTTATTCTTTTTATTTTTCTTGTCCCTTTCTAGTTTCCTAGGGGCTACGAGCCCCTCTGGCCATCTGGCGCAACGACGCGTCGCCTGGGTTGATGAGTTGTCAATCCCTAGGCGATATCTAACAGTGAGGGCTACAAGCCCTCACCAATCGCGAGGTGAACAGCCCCTCACGAGGCCTATTAAGGTTGCCGACTCCATGGCTGGCGAGGGCTTCGTGTCCATCACCTAGGGTTCGACGGGATCGCCAAAGACCCAACTAGCTCTCAACCCACTGGCATGAGGTTTGCTAGCCCTTGAAACCCAAACGGGAAAAAATGTGAAATAAGGATATAAAAATTAATAATTAATAAATTTGTCCCTTTATCACTATTGGCAGTGCCACATAAGATGGCCGGTGTTCAATTAGCGATTTTTCATCCAACATAATTGAATTGGCAAAATGTGAAAATATTTGAGACTAAATTGGCAAAGTTAAAAGGTTTAGACTGAATCGAAATCGGCAAAAGTGCAAAAAGGTTTAGGATTTTTTGGACAGCTTTCCCCGAAAATTACATTGTTTACTCACGTCCCACGAGAGGAAGTTACAAAAAGTATTTCATTTATGATCAATGGTATAATTGAGATTGCAACTATACTTGAGTCACTCATACTCAGTCTTCCTGTCTCAATTACACCATTAAGTCATACAGTATTTTAGGGCCTTTAAATTCCTTGGCTAAATAATCATGAATCTCTAAAGAAACTCCACATAGTCGTGTAACACAATATTTAAACAAACTAGTACAGAAATGACAACATTAATAATCAATTGGCAGAAAACACAATCCTGATGACATTAGATTCACATTATTTGGGAAGTTAAGATGCATCCTAGATTTATTACATCCAAAAGACAATCCTTAGAATGAACCACGACACTTAACAGGAAACTAAAGTAATCATACGGCGCCTCTTCATCTGCGTACAAGTGCCTTCAATGATCTTTACTTTTCCCATAAATCCATTATAAAATCTTCGTAAGAACCGGCGTGGTACACGGCTCTTGTTGCATGCCTAAGAACAGACGCCATAATGCTTCCGATTGCATGTATGTGCCACCAAAATTCTCTGCAATATAAAATCTTTCAAGGCAAGGAATCGTCCCACAAGTTTTCTTATTCTACAATCACGCACATGGTGAATACCACCTCTTCTCTAAGGTTTGGTCATCATAGTGAACGCCATAAGAGGTGCAAAAGCTATTTGCACTCATTGTTGGAATTACATGTTGAGAACCGATGTTGGGTTCTGATTTCGAGTATCAATAGTGGGAAGAGATGGCTTTAGCTTTATATTGGATGCGATTGAAATTTGCAACTTGTTCCTATTCTCGACGCATTTCTTCAAGTGAGTGTTTCCGATATTCTTTATTTTATTGTCAATCCTTCCCGGAAGTCTAACTGCTATTGTTGGCCATATGCGATAAGGGGAGTTTAATCAACAATCGATCATTCATCTAGCATACGAACTTGTGGGAAGTGTAGATGTGTTTTTTCATTTTGTAATCTTTTTTCAGGTTCTCACTGAAGTGAAGATTGTGCAATCTTACTCATTTCTGAGAAGTCGATAACACTCGATAATCAAATCCTCTTCTTTGATGATTTTTCCATGCTGATGTTAGGCATTAGATAGTTCATCCACCGAAGTCTACAACTTGTCCCGGTTCTTGCCAAAGCTGAGTCATTCGCATGCATATTCAAGACTCGGTTGATATTATACCAAACAAAGAAGATACAAAGATCAGCCAAAAATAAGGTAAGTACATGAATATTTCATACTAGCAGGTTTGAGCATGTGAATGCAGTTCTAATGCCATATCTGTTATAATAATAATCGTGATCTCACATTAATAAAATACCGATATTTATATTACATCAACGCTATATTACGCACATTATTTTACGTGATAACCGTCTCGCCCAATAATCGTCTTGATGGGAGATAGTTATCTATAAGGGCAGACGTCAGTTTAAATGGGTTATCTAAGCCAGACCCCCTACGTCAGTTTTAAAAAGGTGATTACGACGTCAGTTTTTGAGTTGTCGTCAATTTCTCATTGAAAAAAACAAGAGACGTTACGTTCATAGAGAAAAAATCACAAACACACACCATCGCTTCGGAGGGGGTAATTGGCTAGAAAGATTCTCTGTTTTCGTCGAAACGTTCAACGCACATATACGAAATCATCATCTTTATTAATGGCTGAAGGTATGTTCCTTTATTATCACGTTTCCGCATTTTCATTCCCGATATCGCACGAATTTCGTTTCGTGTTTAAGATTTCAGGATCATTAGTTTTTCTTCGAATTATAGTTCTCTTATTTGGTATCAGAGCCGATAATCTCTGCCTTAATGTTTAATGTATGATTTGCGTTGATTATTATGTTTTGGGTGAATTTCGTGGGAATTTTTGGGTAAATCGTTTTTTTTTTTTTTGGTATTTTGACCGCGAGAGTTTTTGGCCCATTCCGCCGATTCCGCAAGTCGCGGCATGATTTTGGAACCATAGGGTTGTCTTGCCATGGGGAACAAAGACCCTAAGGCATTTCGGTTTTTGATTGTTCGGCTGGAGATGAATTTCGGAAAGAATTCACGGATTAGGGTTTTTTGCGCCTCAGCAATTTTCGCTCGATTTCAGAAAAATCCTTCACTGTTTTCGTTGATCCTTTGACCCATATGGTCGCACTGATGATGTCTTCAAACGCATCAATATTTTGGTTTATGGTGGGCTGTCGGAGGAGAATCGCACGAAGGAACTCGCGGCCGAGCAAAGAAAAGCAGAAGAACTATTCTGTACATGAGGAAGAAGATGGCGCGTGTGGTAGATGTGGGCAACGTGGCATGTGAGTGTTGGTGTAGGAGGAAGTGGGTTAGCCACCGTGCTTTCCCACTCTCCATTAAAAAAAAAAAAGCAAAACAGTTTTTTATGAGAAAAGGAGAGGCAGAAACGTGGGCACTCCATGTGTCCTTTTAGGACAAAATAATAAAATAAAGTGTTTTATTATTTATAATTTTTTTATCCTTATGCCGTGTTGTAATTATAATTTTGCCCATCGCTGCCTAGTTTTACCTTTTTGCCCCCAAATTGCGCCAGAAATTTATGTTATACCCCCAATTTAATTTATTTACGATTTTATCATTCAGTTAATTTACAGTTTAGTCCATGCCCGCGTAATTTACAAATTTGCCCTTATATGCAATATTGAGTATATTTTGCATGACATTGAATGTTTAGTGATCTATATATATTTTTTTTATTAATTAGAGTTTAGCCACAACAACTCTAATTAATTAAATTATATATTAAGAAACTCTTCATCACATATAGTAAATGACATTTATTTGTAATTAATTATATTAATACAATGAATTTTATCCCACAGGAATTTTTATATATTAATATGATTAATTAGATTGAAATATCATATTAATTTTTTTAATTTCCCCACAAGGATTAGGAGAAAGAATATAATATGATAGTTTCATCATACAGTTTTTATGAATCTATTTAAATTAGAAACTTAGCCCACAGGCAGTTTTTGATATTATTTGATTCATATTATATGACATATGTTTTGCATGGGTAAAACATGTATCAAGTGAATTTGCCTCAAATATTGTGACGTAAGCATGCTTATTTGTTTATTATGCAGTTTTACCACTTGTGAATATCTCTCATATTATTGTTCTCGAGCTAAACCGTGACAACTATAAGGCTTGGAAGGAGCTAATTCTCTTTCATTGGGGTGTATGGAATTGATTATGCTATTCGGAAAGATGAACCACCTGCTATTACAGAAACTAGCACTCCAACTGAAGTTTCTCTTTATGAACAATGGGAGCGGTCTAACCGCCTTAGTGTAATGTTCATAAGAGTAAACTTTCTGCTAGTATTCGTGGTTCAGTCGCTCAGCATAATAATGCCAAGGCTTTGCTGGCAGCTATTGATGCGCAATTTGCGTCTTCGGAAAAGGCTCATGCCATGACCTTGATCATGAAGTTTTTCATCGTTGAGGCTCACCAGTGTTAGAGGTGTGCGTGAGCACATTATGAAAATGAGGATATTGTTTAAGCTCAAGACCTTGAGGTTGAGATACCTGAGTCCTTCTTTGTATACTACATTCTGAACTCTCTTCCTCAGCATATACACCTTTTAAGATCTCTTATAACACACTAAGGAGAAATGGTCAATTAATGAACTCATGACCATGTGTGTTCAAGAGGAAGAAAGACTGCTTATGGAAGTAAGAGAGAGTGCTCATTTAGCAACACAAGGAAGGCATAGGGGTAAGGCAAGCGTAAGGAAAGGGTAAAATACCTCCCCAAGCTGACATTAAGAAGGAATCCAAATGTTTCTTCTATAGAAAGAGGGGCATATAAAGAAGGATTGCGTCAGATATAAAGCTTGGCTTGAGAAGAAAGGTAATCCAATCTCTTGTGTTTGTTATGAATCTAATATCTGACAAACACTTGGTGGTTGATTCTGGATCTACAATCCACATTTCGAATTCCTTGTAAGGCTTTCAAAGCCACAGGAACTGGTAGGAAGGAACAGTGCATCTATTCAGGAAACAAGATGCGTTCGCATGTAGAAGCTATTGGGACATGCAGTTTAGTCCTATATAGTGGCTTTGTTTTAAATTTGGAAAAGGACCTTTATTACCTAGTTCTCTAGAATTTGATTTCAGTTTCAAGACTTGTACCGTTTGTTATTCCTTTCACTTGTCAGATTTGACTTTCAGTTTGTCGTATAAATCTAAAATTGTTGGAATGGTATCTTGTCTGATGATCTTTTTCGAATTAATTTGCAAGACAATGCCTTTTATAATGCGATGCATGTTCATGATAACGCTGGTATAAAACGATGTTGTTGTGAATGAAGATTCCTCTGCTTTGCGCATTGGAGATTAGGACATATCTCCATAGATAGAATTAAGCGATTGGTAAATGATGGAGTACTCAGTGCTTTAGATTTTACTGATTGTGATACTTGTGTGGATTGCATAAAGGGAAAGCAGACCAACATCAAAGAAAGGTGCCAAGAGGAGTACAGAAATATTAGAAATCATACATACAGATATTTGTTGTCTAATATGTACCATATGGTCAGAAATATTTCATCACCTTCATAGACGATTACTCACGTTTCATGTATCTCTACTTGCTTCATAATAACACGAAGCATTGGTATGCCTTTAAGGTGTTTAGGCCGAAGTAGAGAAATAACGCGATAAACAAATTAAGATTGTGAAATCAAATAGAGGTGGGGAATACTATGGTAGATACACTGAAGATGGACAAGCACCTAGTTCGTTTGCGAAATTTCTTCAAGAGCATGGGATAGTTTCCAATACACTATGCTAGTTCTGTAATCCAAAATGATGTAGCAAAAAAAAAACCGAACTTGTTTGGATATGGTTCGTAGTAATGCTTAGTAACTCAAACTTCCTAAGTTCGTGTGGACTGAACTCCTAAAAGCTGGCAGTGTACAA
>JAGVVM010023057.1:0-17548 GCA_019149425.1 Psidium friedrichsthalianum | reverse complement strand
CCAACACTCAAGCAATAGAGACGTTCCAGAACCTGACACCGAGATAATTGGAGTGATAAACGGGCATGATCCATTTGGATCCGATATGCCGGCTGAGGCCTGCCATGACAGTTTGCATATGGCATCATGTTTGATTGTCATCTTGTGCACGTTGTATGATATGGAACTAGTATTTGCTATGAATTGCACGTGTGTCTATACAATGGTTGGGTAAGGACGAGGTACCGAGGGTAACTGGAGTGTCTGAACCCTGGACCGCCAAACCTAGCCCCTGGATAGGACCGACCCCACTAGTATAGCATCCCTACGTTAGGATTAGTGGGGAGCTTATTGGAGTTTTGATCACGGGCGGGTGGTGCCCTTCATCTTACCCAGATCCAGGTTCACCAGTTGATGGCTATGCACACGCCCGATGCTTTGTAGACTGCCATCCGAATGGAGATTACCCAGAATCACACTCCATTTTGATATGCCGCCACGCAATGTGGACAGAGACATGTGACAACTGTACTAGTAGTAGATCAGGGTGGTGGACAGCTACCTTGTACCCCATAGATTCGGAGGCATGGTATAGAGAGGGCTGTATGGTTTCGAGGACTCAGAGGAGACTCCCATATCCTATGGAGGACGACGCCGATCTTGTTTGCAAGCAGCGAGTATATGGTGGCGAGGTGATCGACCCGACCGACTGAAGGACGTTTCCGTCCCCAGGACGTTCGAGATTGACGGCATGATGAGTGGGTGGACGCCGAGCACATGACGAGGAGGATCCAGAGGAGGACCGAGGGGGAGGACCCTAGAGGAGGATCCCGGAAGGAGGAGCCGAGAGGAGGTCTGAGTTTCCACAGTTGCGGTCATTTAGGATTTTTGGACGTTTGAAAAACGAATTTAGCGAAGATGTCTTGGACCAAGTTTGAGATTTTCTTTTGGGGTGTGTATCTAAACGCTTGTTATGTATATATATGCTGATACCTCCTTTTGTAAAGTGTTCTTGTCTTTTCCAGTACATACCCAATCCAATCTTGTGTATGTATTATGCGTAGAATGCACGCTTCCGCGGGTTTCAGATTGTTGTCGTTAAATGCGCTAGGTAGCTTATGGCCGCGATGTGCTTCACTGGCCGCGTTACTCGTAGGCCAGGTTTACGCCAGGGTTCCTGTTCGGATATGAGCAGGGATGGGAGAGAGTCGATTGGGGTCGGGGCGTGGACAAGGACGGATCCAGAGGAGGACCCCCGAGGAGGACCCGAGGAGGAGGCCGACGGAGGTCGAGCCCCCTGTTGCTGTTTAGATTTGAGAGCGTATGGTGTCATGACCGTAGTGAGGTTTTCTTTTTTGGGGTCTGTACTTAACGCTCCATATATATATATGATGTGTATTCCTTTTGTAAAAAGTGTTCTTGTCTTTCAGTTACTACCCCACCATCTTGTGTATGTATGCATGTATAGAAGGCGCTTACGCAGGTTTCAGGACACGTTAGATCGTTTGCCAGGCAGCGTCGTATTGGCCCGCACGATGAAGTGTCCTGGGCCGTTCACTGCGATGACTCGTAGGCCAGGCGTACGCAGGGTCTTCACGATATGATAACTATGAGCAGGGATGTGGCGGGCGGTCTCGACTATTGGTGGTTCGGGGCGGGGACAGTTCACCCCAGCACCTCACCCTCCATAAGCAAGCCAGAGTGGAGAAGTCACAGGGCATCCTCCCATTAGGCACTAGGGTAGGTCAGTCGCGGTGAGGTCACTCAAAGCCAAACATGCCCTCATTCTCATCCAAGCACCTTGACAACACTAATGGGGGATACAAAATGTGGGTCACCCTGATCTACCCAGATGTAGTTCAGTCGTCGCTCCCAAGGACAGCGTCCCTCCCAATGGACTAAGGTTTTGGCCATCTAGCTCGGTACGTCACTCACTCGTTACGGATACCCCACCCCCAGAGCAGGAACAGCTAGACACACATGTATATACATCATGCAATATCATAAAATAATGGACAGGCAATCGACAGACGATGGCAGCACACACACAATGCAAATCGGTGCATGATTCGGTCTGTCTCAAAGGATCCCAATGGATCCTGCCCACTTATCTCTCCATTCCCATCAGGGCTCATCCCACTGTGCCACTCCGGCAATGCCTCAACTGCGTTTGTTACGCCTTACGTGGCCACCCTTTATCCCTCCATTTCCCCGCGTAACAACGCCTCAGGGGCCCATCCAACATGTCACACCTCCAGGTGACTCATGCCATGCTCACAGTACATGATGCGCAGACAGTTGCACGATGCATCGATCACAGAGCAAGGCAATTGTATAGATCTCACAAGCAACGAGGCATAAACAAACATAACAATTTGACGATCGATCGACACCCATACTCATCGGGTTAAGTCGCAAATAGACCTGGTACCCTGCCACAAAGTTTCACGGTCCACTGGGTTCAATTCGGGTACCTCACGTATTTATGGCCCTATTACTCTCATTCTTAGAACTGACCCGTCAAGATCAGTTGAGCCCATCAAGGTATAAGGCCCATTGAGATAGGTTAGGCCCATTAAGGTAAATTAGCCTTGTTAGGTTAAGTTAGGCCCAATTAATTAAGTTAGGCCCATTTGGGCCCAAGGCCCATTCACTATTCATAAGCCATAACTTAATTATGGGTAATTAACTATTTTGAGGCCCATTACTATTATAAATTTCGGGTAGGCCCAAGCCCATATATTGGAGTAAGCTTATAAGGCCCATTATAGCCTATTTGGGCCCAATTCAAGTCCCTAGGCCCATGTACACCATTGGGCCCTAAAATTTTAAGTCCAAGGCCATTATTAAGGCCCATTTAAACTAGATTTTCGTCCATTCACAAGGCCCATTAGAATACTTAGGCCCAATAGTCCATTTTTGCTCATTTAAGCCTAAAATGGGCCCCCAAGCCCATATCCATCATAAGGCCCATCATTCTCACGCCTAGACCAAACCATCCTTAACCCATATAATGTGCTTCATGGCCCATTTCGCATGACACCAGCCCCTCATTCGGCCCAAGACTCTAATTAGCCGATTAACCCAACATAATCCACTATTAATTCCACCTTAACCACACACATTACACCTACCGGCCCTTAATACATCAAATCATACACGTATACGACTAACCTAGGCCACGATTAGGGGTAGAGCTTACCTTGATGGAGTGGAATGGGCGACGAAAACGAAGGAGACATCGGGCGGACGTTCCAAGCTCACGGCCGATGGGAAGGAAAGTGGCGGTTCGGGGCTGGTCCGGCGGTCCTCACGGCTCAAGGGCTCGAGATGGGGACAAGGCGACGGCGATGTGTGGACGTGACGAAATGACGACGGCAAGGCGGCGGACGGCGGGCTTCACGGGCGGCGTTGGTGGCAGCCGACGGACGAACGGTGAAGAAGCCGAAGGAGAAGAAGAAGAAATGAAGAAGAGAGGGAGAGATGGAGGAGTGGCCGGCCGAATGAGGTAGAGGAGAGAGAGAGGGAGAGATTATAACAAATTAAATAAATGGGAAATAAGCTTATAATGGGGTTAGGTGTACTTACAATGTACTTGGACAAGACTTGATGGACTTGATTGATGTCATTGGAAATTGTGCCATGATGTGATTGATGGGATTGATTTGACAGTTGATTGATGTGACGTTTGATTTGACTTGCCTCGATTTGCGTGCCAAATGCACCGATCGAGTCACGAGCGCGAACGAATTTCGGACTGGGTTTGGTTTCGATCTAACGTATTTGCTCTCAAAAATCCTAATTTACCTAATTCTAAGGACTGAGCATTTACCGGGGGCATTTCGGTAATTTTCCATTCACGTCTTGCTTCTCGACGTGCACCGGCTGTCTGCCCTTCAGGCGACGTTTCTGAAACTGATTCCCTTTCTTCATTGTGTTTATCTTACTAATTCGATTGTCCAATGTCGGATTTCATTTTGTGGTCAATTTCATTAAATACCGACTCTGTCTCCGTCTCCGTCTCAGACCAACGGGCGGCTGATTGGGAAAAATTTCCCAGATAGCCTTTCCCCTTCGGTTAGTCATCCCAAGGTAGCTAATCCTAAGTGATCGTCGACCAGAGTGTACTAATGAAGTGTTTCCATTCATTTAGAAATTCCGATAAATGGGTCGAATTTTCAAACTGTCACAAGTCACCTGGAGGAGTGACATGTGGGATGAGCCCTGAGGCGTCGTTTATGCGGGGAAATGGAGGGATAAGCGAGGCCAACATAAGACGTACCATACGCAGTTGAGATATAATGCCTGTGACATTCTGGATTTTCGACCCATTTTCGGAATTTATAAATAGAATGGATATACTTCATTAATACGCTCTAGTTAAGCCTCACTCGAGTCTGATTAACTCGAGACGATCAACCGAAGGGGAATGGCTACCTAGGAAATTTTCCTAAACAGCCGCCCGTTGGTCTGAGATTTCGACAGAGTCGTAATTTAATGAATTTGGCCACGAGATGAATTCCGATATTGGACAATCGAGATTCTAAGATGGTCACAATAGAGAAATGGATTCAGTTTCAGAAATATCGCCCGAAGGGCAGACAGCCGGTGCACGTCGAGAAGCAAGACGTGAATGGAAAATTACCGAAATGCCCCCGGTAAATGCTCAGTCCTTAGAATTAGGTAAATTAGGATTTTTGAGAGCGAATACGATAGAATGAAACCGAACCCAGACCGAAATTCGTTCGCGCTCGGGACCCGATCGGTGCATTTGGCACGCAAATCGGAGCAAGTCAAATCAAGTGTCAAATCAATCAATGTCACATCAATCTTTCCATCAATCAATCATATCAATCAAGTCATGGCACAATTTCCAAGGATTTCAATCGCATCCATCAAAGTACATTAGGTACACATCACATTAATTTCTCTAAACCTAACCCACTATTATAATCTTTTTCTTGGATTTTATTAATCCATTATAATCTCTCTTGGCTCTCTCTCTCCTCCCTCTTCTTCTTCATTTGGCCGAACCACCATCCTCCCTCTCCATTCTTCTTCTTCTTCTTCTTCTTATTTTTCCTCTCGGTTTCTCCCTTGCCCCGTCCGTGCCGCCGCCATTCCGCCACCATTCGATCGCCCCATCATCTTGGTAAGTCCTCTAAGCATCATCCCTTTCATTTTCATGGCATGATGACCCTCCGAAGGACCCCGACCAGACCTGTTTCCTCTTCGTTTCGTCATCGTCGTCGTGAGCACAAATGGAGCACGGGTTGTCCTAGCTTACTCCGCCCGCCCCCTTAGCCTTTCTAACACCTAAAGCCAACTTATTTAGGTCTTGGAAGACCCATGAGGACATCGGACCAGCCACCTAAGCCGCCGTCCATCCTCGCTTGGCCGTGAGCTCTTCCGGCCGTTTTGGACTCCGAGCCTTCGTTGTTCTTCCACATCCCATCTAGGTAAGCATATCCTCTAATACTAGCCTAGGCATGTTGTATACATATGTGATTGGTGTGATTAGAGGTTAATGATGGTGATTAGGGAGTAAATGGTTGATTTTGGATTAATAATCATTTAGGCTAATTTGAGGAAATTGTTAACGGGCCGTGTATAGGGGCTGGTGCTAATTGAATCGGGCCACAAAATGTTCATTATGGGCTGCGATGAGGGATTTGGGCATGAGGAATGATGGGCCTTATGATGCAATTAGGCTTAGGGGTTAAAATTTGGACTAATTGGGCCAAAAATAGAACATATGGGCTTAAAATAAATTTGTAGGCCCTCAATGGACGAAAATTAAATGTAATTGGGCCTAATTTAAGGTCTTGAACTTAATAAATTAGGGCCCAATAGTGTACATGGGCTTAGGGACCCAAATTGGGCCTAAATAGGCTAATATGGACTTAATGGGCTTACTTTAACAAATGGGCTTGGGCCCCATCCGAGAATTATTAATTATAATGGGCCTTAAGATACTTAATTAATTGTAATTAGATTATGGGCTCGTGAATAGTAGTTGGGCCTTAAACCCAAATGGACTTAATTCACTTAATGGGCCTAACCTTTAAGAATAAAGTGTTGGGCTTTAGTAATCGGGTTGATAAAACTTAATAAGATCAAGCGGGACCCAAAAGTGATTTCAAACTCTAATCATGGGCCAATGGTGGGCCAGGGTTGAATAGTAGATACCAAGTTGGGCCGGGCCATTAGGCCGGATTGGACCGAGCTCTGAATTAGATAAGTTCCAAAGGTGAAATAAAACACGATTGAGTTAAATTGGGGGATTTATTTCATAAGGAAGTCAATGTCTATCGTAACTACGGGGGGTACCCAATTGAATCTAGTGGTTGAGGAAGTTCGTGTATAATACTAGGCTTGCACGGGGCATACCCGATGAATATGGGTTTGATAGAACAACTGTTAAATTGTCATGCCTCGTTACATATGAATCTACTGGATTGCCTGCTCTGTGATCGATGCGTGGTTGAAATTGTTGAGCATCATGTACTGTGAGCATGGCATGAGTCACCTGGAGGTGTGACATGTGGGATGAGCCCTGAGGCGTCTTTACGCGGGGAAATGGAGGGATAAGCGTGCCAACCTGAGGCGTACCACACGCGGGTTGAGGCACGATGCCAAGCGGCACTGTAGGATGAGCCCTGAGGCGTCTTTACGCGGGGAAATGGAGGGATAAGTGTCACGCCCCGAACCCCAATCGAGCCCGCGACATCCCTGGTCATATCGTAACGAACCCTACGTACGCCTGGCCTACGAGTAGCGACGGCCCAGGATGCACATCGCGGCCAGACGACGCTAGCGCAGAACGACATCAATCTGAAACCTGCGGAAGCGTGCCTTCTACGCATGCATACAAGCACAAGAAAGTAGGGTAGTATGAAAAGACAAGAACACTTTTACAAAAGGAAATACAACATCATCTATATATACATAGAGCGTTAAATACAGACCCCAAAAAGAAAACCTCAACTACGGTCATGACATCTACGCTCTCAAAATCTAAACCAGCAACAGTGGGACTCAGACTTCCTCAGGCTCCTCCTCGGGATCCTCCTCGGGGTCCTCCTCGTCAGTCTCCATGGCGTCACCCTCCTCGTGACCATCAATCTCAGAACGTCCTGGGGACGGCAACTCCTGTAGTGGGTCGGGGTCGATCACCTCGCCACCATACTCAGCTGGCTGCAACAGGATAGGGTTGTCCCCCATAGGGATAGGGGAGTCCCTCTGAGGTCCCTCGAAACCGTACAGGCCCTCCCTATACCAGGCCTCGAATCTATGGGGTACAAGGTAGGGTCCACCCTGATCTACTAGTACAGTCGTCACATGCCTATGCCACAATGTGGCGTGCATATCAAAATGGAGGGTGATCTGGGTATCCATCTGCACTGGCAGTCCAAAAAGCATCGGTGGCGCAGCCATCACTGGTGACCTGGATCTGTAAGATGAAGGGCAACCACCGCCCGTGAGTCGAAACTCAATAAGCTCACCACTAATCCTAACGTAGGATAGCGTATACTGGTGGGGTCGGTACTATCCAGGGGCTAGGTTCGCGGTCCAGGGTTCAGACTCTCTCAGTTACCCTCGGTACCAGACCCCAACATGTATAGACAAACATGCAAATTATAGCAACACATATCATATCATACAGACGGGCACAAGAGACAGTCAAACATGATGCCATATGCAAACTGATGCAGGCCTCAGCCGGCCATATCGGATCCCACTGGATCATGCCCGTCTATCACTCCAATTCCCATCAGGGCTCATCCAACAGTGCCACTCGGCAAATATCACAACTGCGTGTCTGACGCCTTACGTTGGTCACCCGTTATCTCTCCAATTCCCCGCGTAAAGACGCCTTAGGGGCTCATCCAACTTGTCACATCTCTGGTGACTCATGCCATGCTCTCAATGTATGCGGGGCCCACATGATTGCAACTAGCAAATCAGACATAGAGCATGCATGCAATGGCATATGAGCACAAGTACAGAACACATCAAGAAGTCATCAAAGTAATCACGTGCTCGTCAAGCCATACTATGAAAGATCGAATACCCCACACACAGTCCCTCGGCCAGACAGGCTCAATAGAATACCTCATACCATTTCTCTAGTTAGACCCATATAAATTGAACCCCATCTTGGCGGACCAGGTAACTCGGCCTAAATCCATTCGCCCATGTTAGTTCCCTAGGAGTCTGTAACCCACGACTAATGATTCAGTGTTTTAATAACTTCTCAGGTAAGATTTAATTAGGCTTGGCTTGGGTTAAGGCCCAATTAGAAGGTTTGAGTTCAATTGGGCCTAAAGCCCGGTCTAGGGTCCAAGGCCCACAAAAATAGTTAGGTCCACTAGGGTAAGTCGGCCCATCGTAGTGTTCTAAGCCCATTAATTAAGTTGGGCCCAATAGGATTCAAGGTTAAATGAAGTGGGTTAGGCCCATTAGACCAAGTTGGGCTTATTAAATTAAGTTGGGTCCAATTAGTATCTAAGGCCCATTAACCAAATATAGGCCCATGAATTAATTTTAAAATCAATTGTATGATTCAGGCCCATTATTATTAAATTTTCGTGTAGGGCCCAAGCCCATTTTCAAAAGTTAGTCAATTAGGCCCAATTAGTCTATTTTAGGCCCATTTAGTCATCCTAGGCCCGTGCACACTATTGGGCCTTATCTTTTAATAATTCAATTTATAATTTAGGCCCATTCAATTGCAATTTTCGTCCATAAAAGGTTCATTATCCAATTTTGGGTTCGAGAGTTCCAAATTGGCCCAATTAGTGTAAAATTAGAACCCCAAGCCATTAGTTAGCTTAGGCCCACAACACCTCACGCCTAGCCCATCAATTTCGGCCCACTTGAGACAATTTTCGGCCCAATTCCATCAACCACAGCCCACACCTTAGGCCCATCCACAAATTCATAATTAACCTAATGCACAATTAAGCCTTATGGCATATATTATGTCATAACCACCTTGATTAGCACAACCATCCACACATACACATACTAGCCTAAACTAGGATTAGAGGATGGAGCTTACCTAGAGGGGTTGAGGACGGTGGCGGCTGGTCGGCGAGGAAGGGACGGCGACGGCGGGCTCACGGCGGCTAGAGGAGAGACCGAGAGAGGTGAGTGACGGTGGAGATTTGGCCGGCCCCTGTGGCTCACAAGGCCACGGGAATGAGAAGGAGAGGCGTGAGGGGCTTACCGAGACGGTGTGGTGGCCGAAGGTGGCTGGACGACGGCGACGGGGCGTTGCTCGCGGCGACGGCTACACGGGCCGAAGCGAGAGAAGAGAGGGGTGAGGTCGGGGACGGCTCCAAGGTGACTTTCAAGTCACAAAACGACAAGGGAAGGGGAGGAGGAAGACTTACCGTGGCAAGGGAACGAGGAATGATGGTGAACGGCGCGACGGAATGGGGCGGCGGACGGTGCGCACGGCGGCCGGGTGAGCGGACGGAAGAGCCGAGAGGGAGAGAGAGAGAGTCACGGCCGAAAATAATGAAGGGAGGAGAGAGAGAGTGAAAAGATTATAAGGTAATAAAATCAAATAAAATAGCTTATAATGGGGTTTGGTAGAATAGTGACATGGATGTGACTTTGACTAGATTTGATTTCATGGGGAATTGTGCCATGATTGATGTGATTGATGGATTGATTTGACCCACTTGATTGATTGATAGTGACATCTGATTGATGTGACATCTGATTGACTTGCCTCGATTTGCGTGCAAATGCACGATCGGGTCCGAGCGCGAACGGATTTGGACTGGATTTGATGTCGGTCTATTAAATCTACTCTCAAAAATCCTAATTAATCTTATTCTAAGGACTGAGCATTTACCGGGGGCATTTCGGTAATTTTCCATTCACGTCTGCTTCTCGACGTGCACCGGCCGTCTGACCTTCAGACGACATTCCGAAACTGAGTCCATTTCTTCTTTGTGTTTATCTTACTGATTCGATTGTCCATCGTCGAATTTCATTTTGTGGTCAATTCATTAAATACCGACTCGGTCAGTCTCAGACCAACGGGCGGCTGATTGGGAAAAATTTCCAGATAGCCTTTCCCCTTCGGTTGGTCATCTCAGGGTAGCTAATCCTGAAGTGAGCGTCGACTAGAGTGTACTAACGAAGCATTTCCATTCATTAGAAATTCCGACAATTGGGTCGAATTTTCAGACTGTCACAGAGTATACCAGTGGGTTCGGTCCTATCCAGTAACTAGGTTTTTACGGTCCAGGGTTCGGACACTCTCAATTACCCTCGGTACCAGACCCTCAATGTATAAGCAAACGCGCAACGCCCACAGCAATGCGGATCATACAGGCAGACGGGCAATAACAGACAATCAACATAATGCCATATGCAAACTGATGTAGGCCTCAACCGGCCATAACGGATCCCAATGGATCATGCCCGTCTATCACTCCAATTCCCATACCAGGGCCCATCCAACAGTGCCACTCGGCAAATGCCACAACTGCGTCTCTGACGCCTTACGTTGGCCAAAACTTATCCCTCCATTCCCATCAGGGCGCATCCCATTGTGCCACTCGGCCAATTGCCACAGCTGCGTTCTCTGACGCCTTACGTTGGCTACTCCCTTTTCCCTCCATTTCCCGCGTAACAACGCCTCTGGGGCTCCTTCTCATGTCACATCTCTGGTGACTCATGCCATGCTCTCAATGTATGCGGGGCCCAAATGGTATGCAAACAGCAACTCAGTCACAGAGCAGCATGTAATGGTACATAAGTACGGGGAACAGAGCATAACAAGAATCGTACGAGTGACTTGCTACGTTTATCAGATCAGGCATCGCATAGACCTAGTGCTCTACCATCAGTTCCCCAAGTAAAGCCAGTCGAAATCAAAGTTATCTCGGACCCACGAATTTAGAATCGATCCAGATAATCCCAGCGACCATGTCAGTTCCAGGAATTAGTAATCCACAATTAAAGGGTGAGTATTATATTGTACCCTGGGTTCTATTCAATTCGGCTTGGCTTAGGTCAGGGCCACACTAAATTGGTTTAGGTTTAATTGGGTCTTAAGTTTATTTCACGGCCCAAGGTCCATAATCTATTTCTTAAATTAAGGTATATAAATTTAGCCCATTAATATGTTAAATTCGTGCAAGGCCCAGCGCCCATTTTTAAAAGTTAGCCTATTAAGCCCAACTTGACTATTTTAGGCCCACTTTGTTGTCCTAAGCCCATGTACGTTATTGGGCCTTATATTTTAATATCCAATATTCATAATTTAGGCCCATTCAATTGTGATTTTCGTCCATGAGGCCCACCATCACAATTAAGTTCAATTAGTTAGTTTATGGCCCAAATGGCTTGGAATTAAACCCTAGGCCCAACTACAAGTTTCGGCCTGCTAATCCACACACAACAACCAATCTTTGCAGCCCATATGAAGTGGTTTATGGCCCCATTTACTTGGTTTATTTTCGTTCATGCACAAGCCCACTAGCACATCATAAGCCCATTAGCTTATTTTAGGTTCAATTTGCTTAAATCGAGCCCCCAAGCCCATTAGTACTCCTAGGCCCACCTCTTACACGCCTAAATCATCTATTTGCAGCCCATAATCACAATTTGAAGCCCAAACCTCTATATAGAACAGCCCACACGTTCGGCCCAAGTTCAATTCCCACAATTAGTATTGAGTAAACTAGCTTAATCCATCCACCACAACCCTAATCACCACAACCTAGCAAGCATACATCAAGCCTAGACTAAGATTAGGGGTGAAGCTTACCTAAATCGGCTCGGGACGACGACGAAAGCCGGAGAGACACCGGGCGGCCAAGGTGGAGTTCTCGGCCAAGACAAGGACGGCGTGGCGTGCGGGTGGTGAACGACGCGGAACAACGACGAAGGCGACGGCTTGAGCGCAACAAGACGAGGGATGGCGAGTGGAGCCGACGGCGGAGTCACCGGACGACGACGACGGTGGCGGTGGCCGGCAAGGGCGGACGACAGCGGTTCACGGTGGAGGACGGCTCGGCTGGACGAAAAAAAAACAGGAGGAAGAAGAAAGAAGAAAAGAAGAGAGGGAGAGAATGAGGGGAGGAGAGCCAAAAGAGTGAGAGGAAGGAGGGGGAGGGTTATCTTGAAAGATGGAGGGAAAATCCAACCCCACTTGAGTTGACTAGCCTAGGAAATGACAAAAGTCATAAGGTGGTTGAGATTAGACATGGTGTGATGATTAGCTGGGGAAGAGGTGAGAGATTTGACTAAGGTTCTTGGGAAGAGGAAAGGTGTCCAAAAAGGTGATGGATGAGACATGAAAAGGTGAGATACTTGGATTATGGACAAGACTTGTCCTCTTGTCAAAGTACATGGGATAGTGGGATAATTAATGGGTGGTACTTTGACTTGTACCTGATGGGCTTGAATGACAAGTTAGAGTGACATGAGTGACTTGATGGATTGTCTTGGAAATGACAAGATTACTTGGATTTGGTAGATAAGATTTGATTTGACTGATTTGACAATCGACAAGACACTTCTTGGAACACGTGCCAAATGCACCGATCGGGCCTCAAGCCATGCGAACGAACTTCGAACTAGATTTGGTTGAGTTCTACGAATTCACTTTCAAAAATCCTAATTTATCTAATTCTAAGGACTGAGCATTTACCGGGGGCATTTCGGTAATTTTCCAATCACGTCTTGCTTCGCGACGTGCACCGGCTGTCTGCCCTTCTGGCGACATTACTGGAACTAAATCCATTTCTCCAGTGTGATTGTCTTAGTAATTCGATTGTCCGATGTCGGATTCATTTTGTGGTCAATTTCATTAAATACCGACTCTGTCTCAGTCTCAGACCAACGGGCGGCTGTTTGGGAAAATTTCCCAGGTAGCCATTCCCTTTTGGTTAGTCGTCTCAAAGTGGCCAACTTTGAGTGAGAATCAATCAGAGCGCATTTATGAAATATATCCATTCATTCCGAAATCTCGATAACTGGGTCGAATTTTCAGACTGTCACAATTCTTCCCTCCTTATAAAAATTTCGTCCTCGAAATTTACAGTCTTCAAGCCCATACGACTAGAGTAACAATGTGGGTACTTCTTTTCCATCTCATCCTCGTTTTCCATGTAGCTCCTTCCATCCCATGATACTCCCAGATGACTTTGACTAGTGGGATTGTCTTGTTCCTCAGAACTTGCTCTTTTAGATCCTCGATCCTCACTGGTCTCTCTCTATGTACGAGACTCGATCATCCACTTCAATGACTTCATGATCGAGTATATGGCTCGGGTCAGGTTGTACTTTCTCAACATTGACGCATGAAACACGTTGTGTGGATCTGAGATAGGTTCGGCGGCAGGGCTAGACGATAAGCCAGTGTCCCGATCTTCTCCAAAATCTCGAATGGTCCTACCAATCTTGGGCTCAATTCTCCTTTCTTGCTAAATCGAGACAACCCCCTCATCGGCGACACTTTCAGAAACACATGGTCCCCAACTTGGAACTCCAACGGCTTACGTCTCTTGTCTGCAGCTCTTGTGGTCGTTATCTCTTTCAATCATGTAACCCAACCATGCCTTCTCTGCGTGCCTCAATCATTCACCTTCCTTAATCGTCACATACCACAGTCTCAACTGCTTATAGTGATCTTTATCGACTCCATACTCTTAGGTCCAACTGACAATGCCACCTTGCATTTATTAGTAATTTCTTAGGAACACGCCCAGTTTATTCTCTCACCCAGGCCAACTCACATGGCATACTTCGGGACCACGATGTCCATCTCATTTCACTTAGCGGAGCGCCCATTATAACTTAGGATATGTCACATTTCAGCCCCTTTCTCGATGCCATTTTCCTGTGCCATGCCCGGGATCCTATTGGTTACGGCCTTTCAATTAAAGCAACACCCCACCACGACGCTATCGGATCGCTCGCCGACCAGTTCGTGTGGGTCTCATCACAAATCCACCCTGATTACACAACAGGGGACCCTCCGATCACAACGGAGACATAGTTCGCAATCCTCAACTTTCACCAACATCTCCAGGACACTTGGCACTTCTCATTCAGGGCATCTCACTAGGCAATTCAAAAGAATACTCGGGCTTTACTTTCTCTCCGCTTTTCTCTAAACGGCTATTTCCGTTTCTCGACATTCCCTAGACTTGTTCCTTTCTATTCCACATGGCGTACCAGTTCTCCCTCATTTGAGACTTCGCCATTCACTTTAGCAATTTTACGATTAAGGTTCCAAAGTCTGCACCACTTATTATCTAACTTTCTTAGCGACCTTGGACAGTTCTTACTTCTTTCTCAATTTACTTGATTGCGCCAGTCAGCCACCAGATACACTCTGGTCCCGCTATACTTCTCTCGCTAACCTCATCCTCTGTTGCATCCACTATAGCGAACACTATATTAAGTGAAACACCACCCTTCTTGACCTTTCTCCCTTTCCACTAAATTACTTTGGCGTTCACTCCTCAGGAATTTTTCACACTTCTCAATCATGATTCTCGACGCAGGTTATCGCCAAATTAATGCTCGTGAATTCATCTAGTCACCCCTTAATTTCACCCCCTTTCAACTATGCCAAGATACTTTAGACTCAACCTCCCTTACCATTAACCCGCATGGCGTCACCTAAGAGTATATCTCGTATTTTTTTTCTTAGACAGGCCGCTTCTCATTGTCAGGAATTTCTCCACTTGGATCGCACGCCACTTATTCTCTAAAACTTTTAGCTCGTGTCCCAACCTTAATGTTCAAGCTCCACGGGCGACCATTGTTACCAAAACCAAATTTTGAAATTTCCATAGAGTATTCTCCTTTGATCGTTACTCGCACCAAGATCACCATCTTTATTCCTAGTTGGGCCTTCATCCAATGTCAAGGTCTTAATCGCCAATCTCAAATTCCTTTCGCATTCAATATCCCATAATCATCGTATGCCCACTCCCAAATTACATACTTTACGGGCCCTCAAAATGTCAGCATCCAATTGCCATTGGTGACCAACGTTTCTAGGGTCGAATATTAAGCTTTAAGCGAATGTAATACTTTTCTTGTCACCATCATGACAAGTCAAAATCATACCATCCCTTGCGCCGTTATTCAATGTTGCTACTTGCCTCATTGAATCTTACCTTCAATCTAAACCATCGAGGTATGACATAGTTCTGGCAGATAGTCCTGGATACTGAATTTTGTACTTTCGTATCTACAGTCCGTTTCTCAGGACAACTATCAGAATTTCCAGTTCATGCCTATTGCCATGCCCTCGCCACTACTGTTTACACACCTCTGCTTCGCGCCCCATCCTTATATCTCCAGTTTGCCAAAACATACTAAAGACATCACGACCTTAAGTTCACTTGCCAATACTCGGACGCTGCACTTACTTCTGGTCTCATTCAATTCTGAAAACGTCCCGAGGCAGCCAATGGCTTTTGTCCCATAGTATTTCTTCGCTTTGCCAAGGAACTTCATCACCTTTAATTCGAACATTATTGGATTGTAATGTGACAGTCTGAAAATTCGAACCCATTTGTCAGAATTTCTAATGAATGGAAAACTTCATAATACACTCTAGTCGACGCTCACTCAGGATTAGTACCCTGATGATGACCAATCCGAAGGGGAAAGGCTATCTGGGAATTTTTCCCAATCAGCCGCCCGTTGGTCTGGAATGAGACAGGGTCGGATTTAATGAAATTGACCACAAAATGAAATCCGACATTGGACAATCGAAACAGGGGAGACAAACACAATGAAGAAATGAAATCGGTTTCAAAATGTCGACTGAAGGTCGGACAGCCGGTTGCACGTCGAGAAGCAAGACGTGAATGGAAAATTACCGAAATGCCCCGGTAAATGCTCAGACCTTAGAATTGAGATAATTAGATTTTTGAGAGTAGATTCGATAGACCGACACCAAATCCAGTCTAAATTCGTTCGCGCTCGGACCGATCGTGCATTGGCACGCAAATCGAGGCGTAGTAGTCCAAATCAGTTGTCAAATCAATCAAGGTCTTGTCAATCAATCAATCAAATCGTGGCACAAGTTCCCATTTCACATCAATCAATCAACATGCAAGTACAAGATCACATCCCTATTACTATTACCCCATTACCTAACCACTATTAGTTTATTTGAATTTCACATTATAATCTATCTCTCTCTCTCTCCTCCCCCATTCCCTCACCATTTTCGGCCGGCTTCCTCTCCCCCTCCCCGAATCCCCTCTCTCCCTCTCGGTTCCCTTGCTCGCCCGCCACCGACCGACGCCGCCTCGTCCGCTCGTCCGGCCCTTGAGGACCGCCACCGCCCCGTCCCATTCCCTCCGGTAGGCCCATAACTCTCTTCTTCCTGGCTCTGGCCATGAAGGCTAGGAAGCCATGTCCCGACCTCAACTCTCTCCTTTTCCTCTCGGGGAGCCAGTCGTTCGCCCGAAGCCGTCCGCCCGTACTCGTCGCCGTCCACGCCGACGACCACCACAGCCGTCGTCACCACTTGAAGCATCTCCTAGCCCGTCCTCCCGTCATCTCCGTGGGCCATATGGCCTGGAAAAGCCCCCGAACCGACCTCACCATTCCCTCTCTCGGTTCATCTGTAGCGCGCGGAGCTCGGACCGGCCGTCCCTCTACCCGTGTCGCCGCCGTGTCCGGCCCCTCCACCGGTAAGCTCCACCTTAATCTTGACCTAGGCTTTGTATCATGAGTGGAGTTGTATTAGTGGTAGTTATGGTGAGTAATGTGTATTATGTGCAATTAGACTAATTTGGGCCTTAGGCCATATGAGCTTGGGATTGGGCCGGTGCGTGTGGGCCGTTTGGGAGAGGAACGGGCCTTGAAATGTATATGTGGGCAGCTCTTGTGTTTAGTGAAATAAGCCGTGAGGACTAATGGGCCTAAGTGACTAATGGGCTTGGTTCTAATTGGATGCTAATCGGCCTAAACTAAACTAATGGATCAAATTGTAATGGTGGGCCTATTTGACGAAAAGTGGATTGGATGGGCAAATTTATGATCTTGAAACTTAAGTTATGAGGCCACTAATAGTATGGGCACCTATAAGGACCTAAATGGGCCTAAAATGGTCTAATTGGGCTTAATCGACTAACTTGTGAAATTGGCGCTTGGGCCATACACGAATTGTTAATATAATAATGGCCCAATATTATACTTTTAAAATCTTAGAATTAACTCATGGGCTAAGGTTAGTAATGGGCCTCAGATACTAAGTGGGCACAACCTAAGTAATTAGACCCAACTTAATTTAATAAGCCCCAACTTAATCTAATGGGCCTAACCATTTCATAACCTTGAACCTTAATGGGCCCAACTTGACTAATGGGCTTAAAACTTCATTAATGGCCACTTACCTTAGTGGACCTATTACTTTTGGGATTGGACCACGAATGGGCTTTAGGCCCAATCGAACTTGAACCACAACCGGGACTTAACCCAAACTAAGCCTTAATTCAAACTTACACCCGAGGGGTCGTTGAAATACTGAATCATTAGTCGTGGGTTACCTAACTACCAGGGGACA